>JAODTT010003134.1:0-10881 GCA_025400115.1 Pentamera pediparva
TGAATAAGTTAGTCAATCTGAAAATTTAACTATATAACTGGATTGAACACCAGCTTTTGTGGGGAGAGGATCGAGTAGCACCCCAACTTATCAGTTCACCTGGCTTGGTTGATTTCGAGAAATTATGAGTGGTAACTGCATTTTCCAACTATTGCAAAATCCTACCACACTTCTGAATCAGCCAACAGCCCTGATGCAGAGCCGGAATTTGAATTTAGATGCCAAACTCACTCTAAATTATACATATAATCATGGTCTTCGACGGTTTTCAATCGAGTTGTGGCAGGCCTAGTTGGGAATTTACGAGAAAAAAGAAGCCCTTTTGCCTTCTTTCGAAATGTCTTGAATATGAAAATTGTTCATTTCCCTACCGTTCAGAGAATTTCAACTGCTGACTGGATGATGGAAACCTTGCATGAGGTTGTAATTCTGACTTAGCGCCAGCGTGACCGGCGCGGAGCGCAAACTCTTGAAGAAACCCGATTTCAAAAATTTCCAAAATTCTAACATGCTTTCAAGTTACAGCTAGAGATGTTGCGATTAAATTTTGTCTTTGTTTGAAAACGTGTCTGGAAATATTATCCCTATTAGCAAATACAAAAATTTCATATTTCTGACAAATATTGATGGGGTGAGACACGCCTCCTCTAGCGACGTCCCTGCAGGCAGCGCTGTCTAGCTTTGCTCAATTGTCACTCATGTTTGTCTTCCGTTCGTAATGCTATTAAAATATTATGATAACATTACAAATAATGATTTGTATCGTTGCCTCTCCGTTGTATACTTGAAAAATCTGGATCGATCTGCTCCTGGCCAATCATCTACTTTATCTTCCACACAGCTCACTTCCCCTCGTGAGTGCACATTGACCCATTTAGAGTGGAATTGCCGACATGCGGAAGATTATTTATATATAGTCAAGTAATATTTGCCAGTCACGGATGACAGGAACTCTCCGGCTGAGATATCCTAATCGTGCGAAATGTTATTGCTAGTCATCAATTGCTATGTCGCATAAGAGACCCCACAGAATAAGAGGAAGACTTTATCGAGATCCATACAATGTTTTATTGGACAGTAGTCACTATTTACCGATCATTGCTGACGAAGATTATTACTGAGCTGCGGGTTAGTATATAATTGAAGTATTTCTGCTACCTGATGCATTATCAACACAATACCCACATCATGAATGCGAGAATGTATTAACATAAGTTGCATATAGGCTATATACTGCATTATTTAACAACTGCCTATATAATGAACACACAGGCATACTCTTTCCTCATTATCCTCTTCTATTTAAACATATCTCATTTATTGCAGCTGAAATAATTACTAGGTAGAATATGGGCAAATGTAAATTACTTTACCCTAACCAATGGAATCCGGTTATCGTGGATGAGCACCGGTTTTATGCCGTCTTTTCTCCCTACATAATTGCCCAGTGATTGCCGGAGCATGTGTGTAACTTACAGTATCATCCACCCCTAGGACCGCCATTTGATATCATTATTCAATGCCATTGGTGGGTGCTTCTGCATCACCTTTGACCACTGACTGTTTCATGCTTCAGCGAAGCCAGGCCGAAAGTGGAATAAACAGGAGACACTGCCGTCATTGGATGATTATTCGGATGAACTTTAATATAGAAGGTATGCATAGTTTATGCAGTCAGCAGTCTGTTGCATATATGTGATTGTTAGGCTTAGCGTCTGCCAACACCATATGAAATACATCGTTCACCCCACGGTACGAATGTGTTTACCTGTCGTGTTCACCTTTGTACCATGTGCCAATCGGCAGAGCAGGAGCTTGTAACTGGATGTCACCTTCTGTGTTATCATTGTGTTCTTCCAACACTGTGTCGAGAAATCCCGATCGGCTATTGTCATACGATTGGCGAATCATATAGGCTATACATGCAGAGTCCTGCTCAAGGTTATCATGCACTGAGAAAATAATATAGCTGGAAGACTCTGGCTTCGTCGCCTATGGAGGTTGGAAGAGGCCAACTCGTTCGACTCGCCATGGGAATGAAACACGACACAAGGTGAATTAACGAATGTGTTCATATGCCTCTCCAGACAGAATGCCTATTATCTATCTGGAGGCGACAACCCAACGACGAGCGGGTATCGCTCTTACAAGGGCAGTTGATCTGTCGCCGTCTATAAGATAATACCGGCTACATGGTAGGTCAGTAATGTCTTGCGCTGGAAACTAAAACCAAACACATCACATGGCGCACTGTGCACTGACCACAGTGCGCTTCCCCACAAGGCATACAACAAATTTTTGGGAAGCGGGTTGATACAAAAGTTAATACAAAAGGGAGAGAATTCGCTGTACCAAAAGCATGTTAATCATACTTTCTTCGTGATGGGCATGGGCAAAGCAATCTATGAGGCAAATAGAGCAAGATCTTGGAAAAGATACGAATTGTTTCCACTCAAATTTGGCGTTGATAATACCCCTATAGAAGGGATTATAGTTCAGATGCAGCATTATTATTTCAATCCCATTCGTGTGGAGGGAATTATTAGTAATAGTGTGTGTACGACATCACCACAGTGTGAGCAGTTTAGTGTACAGTATATCTTGATGAAACTATCGTGAATACGTGTCCCGTACTAACCTCACTAGAATAAATATTAGAACAGACTCACCAAGCGATCCCATCATGAGAGGATGGCAATCATTTCATCAGTGGAATTTATTGCACCGATTTATGTACACAACAATTCTCCACTCTTCCTGACTTACATTGAACACAAATTCGAATATCAATGAAGGGACGGAGGATAGCTGCCAGGCGCCCAAAGGACTCTTTTACCGATTACTATCTATTAGCGAGGTTTCCTAAGTTTTATTACCGTAGCTCATTTACATCGTATTTTGTAGTGTGTTGAAGCAGCCAACCAAAAAATGACCTTGAGTTTCTGCGCTACTTCGAGACAGAGGATTGCTACCATTAGGAATGAATGACGTTCAGTTCCTCAGAAATATCTTGAAAAATGAAAAATTATTACCAGTTTCACGGATGTGGCTTTCTGCTACGAGGCACGGGAATGGCTGTTCCCTGCAATCTGGGGGTCCGTCGAACGTAAAAAAAACTATGGGCGCGCTTCGCATAGATAGTCACCAGCTTACATGTCCCCCACAATATTTTGCGAATATCGCAGCCCCTGCATGTCTTCATCGCAATGATTTGAGAGAATAGTTTCTGCTTTCTTCGACAACATTACATTTTTCTACGAATCACGTTCAATAGTGTATGTCAGCAAAATGGAATGATTGACGAGCCACAAGCAGGGCTGTCCCGGAAGTCTACCTATCCGTCCAAGTAGCCAAAACATGTCGCACTGCACATGCATGCCAGAGGTTCATGGAGCTCAACCGAGGAGTGGTAGTTGCAGACACTGATTTGACTATGTAAGCTGGGTATCAAACTCAAACACGATCGTACCTTTGTTCGCTCGTTACGTTGTTCGCAATTTGTGCAGTCATTAATGTAATCAGTCATTTGAATTACAGTTAGTAACTGATCAACCTGATCAAAAAGGCCAGCGTTCTTCCATGAGCCTTAATTGGCTTCCTGAACCCGCAGCAATCAAATCAAATCAAATCAAACTGACGATCAAAATCACAATGTCATATGACTGTCACAAAACGGCGATAAAAAAAGACAAGAACTGAACTTCACAACCACTGCGACTACCCATGCGTCTATTTATTGAAAGTTTAGTACACAAGAGAGACAGTGAGTTATTGACCAGTATAGCGTCAACTAGTTCTAGGCAGTCTAACGGTCCTCTGAGTATCAAGGGCTTCGTGTTTTCGGAATTCATCCGAGAAGAAATAGGACACCAGTTTGCGTATCATCTGCGATGCTCATTTTGGAAAGTCATAAATTACCCGGTGTTACAAGCTTTCCGCGCTGTAACACGCAATAAGCGTTTATTTATAAGTCGGTAATTGTATCTAGTGGACCAAGGAATGTTTACGAAGTGGACACGGAGTCGTTTCTCGAAGATATTACATCAACAAATGAGACATATACTTACATATACACTCTAAAAAATGTTGTGTTAAATTTGCTACACAACTGTTGTGTAAGCTCAGACGTACACAACGTTGAGTAGTCTTTGGGAGTTGTTGTGTACTTTTCTTAAGCCGATTTGTCATACACAACATATGTTTAAATAAAATGAGCCTCTCCCATCCGGCCAATCATGAGTGTTTTTTCAGCGGCTGAGTAGAAGCCAACATTTTACTATCCATGACACTAGAAACCTTGTGAAAAGTAAAATTTATATACAGAAATGTAGAAACTATGATTTTTAGGTAAGGCTGCAATTATATCTCTGCAACTTGTGAAAATATTATAGGAATTTTGGTAAAGGAATGATGGAACAATAACAGAAACTGGATAAAACCCAATGCTTTAACGGTGGTACAGTAACTAATCGATGTACTCATTCGGCAACAACCCTTTCACTCTGTTAACTTGAACGATCATTGATCGTTTACACGGTTATCAAAGTAAACGATCTCACAATTTGGCTCACTTCGTTTGAAAATATTAAACTACATGACAGTAAGCCCTAGTCAGTGTGAGATAAACCGTTGATTGGAATTACACAACAGGTGCGTAACTGCAAAATTTAACACAACATCGTGCTATTTCACAAAACGCGTGATAAGTGAACTATGCACTCCGCTGTTGTGTATTCTTCAAAGTGCAGGATACGTAAGGGGTGTATACGTATGCTGGCAAACACTTTCCTTTCGGGAGTAGATGTACCTCAACATCTTGGCGTTCTAATCAATTATCGGCTCTGTTTCATTTCTTCGTAGTGACACTATGCTATATGCGAACCTTGGTTCGACCATTGGGAAGCAACGCACCGTGACATTTGCGAAGCTTTTGCGAACACTCCGCTTGACGATATGCCATGCTGCACCAGTCTGGGCCTCAACATTTGTTGAGGAATTTGTTGAATTGTGGGAGCTCCGACAGAGACTTCCAACAGTCCATGCACGACGTGATGTGGCCCGGAGTGTCAACGCGTCGAGCTGACAATGTAGAGGTGCCGTATTCGGGTCCCGGCTGAAGCTATAGTACCTTTTCCCGATTGCCCGTTTTGGTGTTCGTTTTAGTGTATGTATTCGTGTATGTGTACTCAATCCGATCAGATTTGAGGCTCAGGAGCCACCGATTTTATGTACATCGTTGTTTCAGTATGTTAAAAACATTACAGCACCATATAAGCTGTGGTGGTGTAGTTCAAATCTGGGTCAGGGACGGCGCTAGCAATGTAATGACTGCATAGATGAATGGTGTAGATGACACATTGAGTGATGGTTATTTAGTCGTCGTTATCACATGCAGGCATATAGCTGTTTAACTTTGCCCATTTGTTAATCATGTTTGTCTCTCATCTGAGTTGTTGTTGAAACGTTATGGTAATATTAATTTGCATCGCTGTCTTCCTGTATCTGATGTCTCGCCGTTCGGATTGGATGCGAATGAGTACCCCCGAACAAAAATGGTCATACTTCACATCCTGCATCCTCAAGGCGGCATGGGAGTGATTCCTGGAGCGTTTTAGGAGGACTGCCGGGGAACTTATCAGGTATATAGTAAGTTGATGCCATCGAACGGAGACGCCATGGTAGACTGAATGGTAAGACTCGCCTATCGAGGGAGCTTCGATTTGGCGCCTTGCGTTGGAGGTGTTGCGCCGCGACCGAGCGGAAGTCCAGCGTCTCTGTGAGTGGGTAGAGAGGCACCTTTCAACATAATCCTCACAGCTGGCCTACATGGCGATCAGGAAACTCCGTAACTAGGCCTCTGTAGCGCGCGCTGCCCAGATGTCGAGGCAGCTGATTGCGATATCTTGACTGGGGCCGGCTGGGCTGGGAACTTCGAGGATGTGTACATGGCTGATCCCCCAAACGTGGAAATTCAGATGAATGGTGTTGCAACTCTTGCCTGGTGGCAGAACCGCCTGTAGATTGTGACATGTCTACTACCGAAGAAACTCGGCGGGGATGCCTCTGTTGTCAGATATTCAGATATGCTTTGGGCTGGTGGCCAGTCGGTCTGTATTGCTCAGTGTGGAGCTCTGGTGGTTATCTCAACTGACTGGAAACGAGGACTCGTTGTCACTATCTGGAAGAAGAATGGGGGATACTCAGGACTGCAAAACTGCTTGGCAAAGTCTTTGCTCGGAGCTGAGGCGAGTTCGCCTCAGCTGTTCCGTTGGTTAATTCCAGGAGATGGGTCAGACACAGGCCTCGTCGCTTGCCAGGAGGAGGCCGGGCGATTAGAAGTGGCGGATGAATGCGCCTAGGTGCTCCCGTGAGTGAGTGATCTGATATCGATCTGCTCCTTGCAAATCATCTCCTTTTTCTTCCACACAGCTCCCTTGACCCGTAAGGGGTACATCGACCCATTTATAGTGAAGTTGCCGTGATTCGGATGAGTATTGGCTCATTCATATGATATCAGTCGAGTGATATCTTCTTGTCACGAATGGCAGGGCCCCTTCGTCTGAGATGTCTCACCCGGGTGAGATGTTACTGCTGGTGAATAATCGCGATGTCGCATAAGAGATCCCACAGAATAAAACACGGACTTTATGAGATCCTTTATAATATTTTGTCTTTATTAGACAATATTCACTATGGGCCCATGATGAAAGTGTTCACAGATGCTGACGAAGATGAATGTCATGCAATATGGTAGTATCGGTTTCTTATCAAATGATACCTGATGCAATGTTTACTTCGCAAGCACACGGTGGGCATCATAAATGCAAATATATATTACTATGTTGCCTCACCTATAATTAATTACAGCATTAACATTTGCCATCATAATGATTCAATGTTGTGGAACAGCACCAATTTCTTCCATTTAAAGTTTGTAACAAGGTAGAATATGGGTGAATGTGAATATTCGTACTGAAGATACGATAGCTATCGTCTATCGATGTAGGTTTCGTCAATTTCATCGTTAGCTGTCGGTTTAAAATATATCACACTGATTTGGCCCTAACTTGTGTTATACCATCTCTGATAGCTTTCGTGCATGGAATAACAAGTTTACTGCATGTCATTTTATAATTCGGTTTCATCGTTAGTTATTGTGTCTTCAATATGTATCAGATTATACTCTAGACTCATCAGCGAAACCTGAATATTGTGGATGGACAGCGGTGTTAGGCCGTCTTCTCTCTTTTGACATATTCCCAGGGATTCCCGAGACATGTGTGCAACTTCCATTCCTATCCTCACTGCTTTAATGAAATGATGTAACTAAAAGGCTGAGGCTTCGTCGGCTATGAACGTTGAAGGAGGCCAACTCATTCAATTCGTCATGGACGAAAACACGACACTAGGTGAATACAAAAGTGTTCATAGGCCTATCAAGATAAATGCCTCATCATCTATCTGGTGGCCTCAGAATATTGATCTTCATCACATCTTTATGCCAACAATAAATTAATTGGTGTAGGAAAAACCGTTGTTACTAAGCATGCAATCAGTAGTTATTTTGTTTCCAAGTTAACGAACAATGATTGGACACACCGCACACTGTAATTAGGTCAATCGGTTTTGTGTTCATGATAGAACATTGAATTTCAATTTCAACACTCAACACTACAGTCTACACGAAGTGTGAAATGATGGCGGATTTATTCAAGCTCAATCACTCGATCGTGAACAAGAAAAACTGCCACTTCTCTTTCAATCACTGTAGGCTGATATATGCAGTTGTATTGCAATACGAATCTTGAGCACTTCAATCACACAGAGATCCCCTCGGGCAAAAATTTGTAATAATATGGGCATCGACCTATGTAAATGCAACTGGACACGTTAATTGTTGACATCCAATAGAACGGATAGCACAGTAAATTACTCCCAGTACTGAGGGGTGTTAATCTATACGCTCGGGTCACCGCCATCCCCTTTGATAGTGATCTGTTATAAGAGCTGGTCAGGAATAGACTTTGAAAAACGCAACCCTCGAGGGTGACTAGTGGCTCTACAAGAAGTTATCCATAGGTCATCAGGCAAGCAGTATTGGCTCTATTTTATAGCAGGTGAACAAAATCGGATATTTCCCACAATTTGTCCAAAGTTGCTGACTGGAATCCCTCGCATGCGGTCTTTACTTTCTTCATTCACTTCACCGTTATTGCAGTCACAGTCTCCCCGTGGTTTTATGCCTGTTATGATACTTCAGCCTAGTTCATAACTGCAGGAAGAAGAACTGTGGTGCAAGATGATATCATATACATAATAATCCTCATGCCAGATTTCAGTTCGATGAACGCCCAGTGGAAGTACAGCTTCATAATTGGAACGGCATATGGATTGAACGCTTACGGATAAAATCGTATTCCATGAACTGCAATTACTATCCTATTTTTAGGGTGATTACAAAAACATGATTGTTTGAAGTGTTAGGTATGCTGGAACTGGAACGCTTCGGTTCTTCTCCTGCCATAACGAAAGAATTGAACCCCTGTACAGCTGTTGTGCGTAGAGAGTCCAGTGAATTGGCACCATGTATGAGGGAACCGTCATCTGCACCACAATCCTAAAAAATATCCGCGAGGCCGCTCGCTTCACAGTGGTTTCATTTTATAGCATTAGCACGAGTCCCACTACTCGTGATTCCAATCGCGTGTAGTCCACTATTGCGAAGAAACAGACCAATATCATCTTGCAGAATGCTTGATATATTTGATGTATTTGCTAGAACAACAGCATAAACAGTGTAGAATTATTTTGGCCATCTGAGCTGATGTAAGTATTGGCGATACCATCCAAAGGTTGTGATGATCTGCCCTCTAATGTGTCTACGACACAACTGGTTACAAGTTCATTTTTGGGGCTAGCAAATGCGGGTGTATATAGCAATTGCCTGCTTCCGTTGGGTTAGGTCAACTGAACACTCTATCTCTTTCAAATGTCAGTCTGTGAAACCTATATTTAGCCTACATCGACTTCTGCGAGGCTTTCGTCTCTGGAGAATCTACGATCATCGCGGTGTGCCAACGCATCTCGTGCATCTGATATAATCTCCGTATTCTGGTACTGAGAGTGCTGTGAAGTGTCCTGGTGGGTTCTCTGACTTTTCCCCGTTGTTTCGGATGGTGAGGCAGGGCTGCACACTAGCTCCTACACTTTCAACACCTGCATGGAATGGTTTATAGAGAGGGTTTTGGGTGTCACAGATTGTGGGGTTTCATCTAGTGATGTCAGAGTTTCTGACCCGGACTCTGCAGATGCTGCTGCTTTGCTTGCTAAGTTTGTGGATTCTCTGGTGGATGCCCAGTTGGAACACTCCTTTGGTGATGCTTTGGGTAGCGCTGTTGAGTCGGTGCAGGTGTTGGATGAGAGCGTTCATGTCACTGAGTCTTTCGATTACCTTGGTAGTGACACTATTACCACTGTGTCTCGCGAGCCTGGGGTCAGTAGACGACACGGGCTGGCATACGGTGTTATGAGGTCACTGGATAGTGGCGTGCGGTGTTCACGATATCTGAGCTGAGGAACCAAGTTCCGTTTCTTCAGTTCAATTGTGCTTCCAGTCTTGCTATACTCTAGCATGAACGCTCCCTGCTTTGGCGGAGACTGTATTTCTATTTTACTACCTCACTGGCAGGACCGAATGTGCCAACGCCTGGGTACTTAAGGAGGCGGGGATGATGAAGGCCAGCTGCCTGATTCGTGACTGTCAACTGCGCTTCTTTGGGCATACGACGCGCCTTCCGGCGGGTGACCCCGTCCATTGCGTCCTGTCGGTGGGCGCAGCTGTTGAGGGATGCTTCAGGCTGAGGCCTGGTTGCTTGCACGGAGGAGGCCGGGTGATTGGAAGCGGTGGATGCGGCTAGGTACCTCCCAGGCATGTGCTTCCATGAGTGAGTGATTGAGTCAATTGTCTATTTCACATATGCACTGCCGCAGGGCCCCGTATTTGCCTGGCAGGTAAGCACAATTAATATACTGTTATGGAGTCCTGAAAACATAAACTTCTGAAATGTGTTGATTTAAAATCCGAATAGGCTGAGGCCTACATCACTGAGGAAAAGAGTTCGATACTGAGCTCACTTTTGAGAATCACATCAACATAGTCTGTGGAATTGGTTACATCCATCTCATACGCATCATGTCTACAAGAACAATCCTAGATCAGGTTCTACTTTTACCTCCATACACGCCTATCTGTCTAGCCATCTAGATTATTGCAACTCTGCGCTTTATGGTGTCACCCAGGCTAATTCGTTCAAGCTAAAGCATCGACAGAACTGTTCTGCTGGAATCGCTGCCAGTATCCCATACCTAGGCGATTCCAGACTCGCTTTCCATTCTGTACCCACTGAACTGGCTACTTGTCAATGACAGAGTCCTTTTCGAGATTTCCATCATGGTTTCTAAATGTCTGGTAAGGAACCGACCTTATTGATCTCATTATTCCCTGTACCCATGCTAGATCCCTCTGTTCAAAAGATGGAAATAAGGTGTGTGCCCAGGTGTGAGACTGAGATGGGTGATAGGGTTTTCGCCGATTGCGGCCCCAACATACTCGCTGCCAGTTACTATTCCTGGCTTATCAAATTAATAACTACCGAGGCTGGTACTACCAAGGTATCAGTCTCATTTGCATCAGTACGAAACTTTTCAACCGAATGATCCTAAATCGTCTGAGGGATACCATTGACCCCAAGCTGAGGTACAACCAGAATGGCTTTCGTGCCAAGAGAACCACCGTGGTCCAAAACCTAGCTCTCCGACGTATAATCGAAGAGGCTAAGCGGAACAATCTCTCAGCCATTCTGACCTTCATCGACTTCAAGA
>JAODTT010003245.1:0-10870 GCA_025400115.1 Pentamera pediparva
TTAATATGCAACCTCTCGTTTTTCTCTACATTCGTTTCCTGTTTTTCAGGTTCTTTGGGAGGGTGTGGTCTTCTCGATACGCCCTCCAGGGTTTCCAGACCACTTCCTTTCACTTTCTGCATGATGTAACATTCACTTTGTTAACACTACAATCTCTCAGTTGCATATATTTGACTGCCTGATGTGGCCGCGGTATTACAAAGTAATTGGTCATACAAGTCCCTGGAAACATTGGGCGAGAATATATCAGTTCGCCTCTTATCATGCTGTGCTTTCGTATTCGTCTTTAAGCCATATCAAATGGAAACTGTAACTTGATCGCTTATTGATTCGAACGATCAAAATATCAAAACACCAACTGAAATAACGAAGTATGACGTTGTTTTTAGGAGGAGTGTAACATAATAATAACATACATGTAGTAGGTGGAGTTTGGTAAAATGATGGCTTTCTCCATCGCCACTTAGCTCATAAATAATTCGCCTTTCACGATGGAAGGTTCTTTGATGTTCCTTGTGGTTGGGTTTTCTTTCGTGATCAGTTCTGGTCGATGTGTTCTCATTGTCCAAGGAGAGGGTAAGTCCTACATTTTTGTGTGTCGAATTTACTCGTGTAACGTCCTATTTCAAATACTTTGAATTCTCATAAAGATGAAATGATAGATTCATATCTCCGAGGATTTGTGTGCAAACTATTACGAAAATATGATCATAAAAAGAAATGGCAAAATGTCTTGCGTTCGTTGCCAGAGATAAGAAAAGCAACCAAAGTTTCAAACCTCTCTGATGGATTCCTTCAAAACCTAAACATTTTTGTTAGAATATTAGCATGACACCCCGCTCTCTGGCTCAATCATCATTAGTAGACACCTTACTACTTATGACCAGTAAAGACAAATATCTCATCCTTCTAATTGCTGAAAAACGATATAAACAAAATGATAGTCAAGCGCAAATGGTTGCGGGTAATAAAAAATGATCCATGCCCGTTACAGGCGCTCTATCGACCACGAGGATGTTTTTTTTTTTTTATTATGAATGTCTATTATCATCACCCAGAGGATGCTCGAAGCTACATCCACAGACGAATGTATCGAAGGCTCCGATAGGAAATACATTGCAGCTATACTATGTTCAGACTATCTGAAGTTTCTGACACCTCCGACCATATTATTCGATCAATGAGTTGCATACCCCATGATGTCGTATAGTATGTATACGATTGGTTTATATAAGCTGTTAAAGACATCAACCACTGTATACTCAAGTGGGTAGCTATTCATCGATAATATCAAATCAGAATGTAACGGTGACCCACAGGGCTCCATTCTGGGAGCCGTGCTCCGCTTTCTACACAATAATTATCAGTCGAACGGATGATACCACCATGACCTGTCAGATATTGGATGTGAATTTGACCATATATCGAATAGGTCGATATTTCACAGACGTTTTGAATAAACAGATACGAATAAAACAGAGCCCGTAGTATTCGATAATACGAATTTATGACACAAGTGGCGTGATGATTGAGCGTGATGATTTTGTTCAGTTTAGTTCAATGAGTGTCAAGAAGGACACGATCCTTATGAACGACACATACCTTAACATCCTAAAAGACCGTTCCTGAAGGCATTCACAATAAAAAGAAAAATCAAAATATCTTCTGGAAGGCTTCTCACTCATTGAGCACTATTTGCGAAGAAACAATATTTCCGAATGTCTAATCTGCAGAGTTTGACATTGCCACGATGCTTAAGGCGAAGACCCCTATTGGTAGTATCATCAGCAAATTTCGAGAAATACAGTCAAAGGAGAAACCATCCATACCATGAAGAATTTTGAATGCCCGAATGGAACCACGCCAAATTTGCCTTAGCTCTATATAGGTCAGACCGTGATAGTCTTCCTTTTCAGATAACTGCATCATCTCACACCATCTTTTTAGAATAATTACCAGATGAAAATTTGAATTGAGACTAAATTGCCAATGTAGTTAAAAACGTTCGACGGAGAAGTTGAACGAAGAACGTGTCGTCTCTTGACACTTGGACGTCTCAGTATGAAAAATAATATAGTATTCGTGTAGCGAGACATGCAGGATACTATATTATTCTTGTTAGGAGGAGCACAACACAAGACTGTTGTGCTATTGTATTTTCGTAATTTTAACGCAGGTGCTTTTGTACACCTTCTCTTGCATTCCCGACAGAGTGGTTCAATCATTCCATAAAACACAGCACTTGGCTGCGGCGGCTTATCTTTCCTCGACACCTCGGTCCCAGCCCACATGCTGTTGATGTCCAGACGAAGAGACCAGTGCTGCATGGGCAGCAGTTCCCTTCCCCGGTGATTAGGCTAGGTACTCATAACAGTGGGTTAGGACGGCCCAGCAGCTACAATCAACTGGCTCGATGATCAGTAATAGGACCGAACTCTCCCGATGACTCGGGCTACCTGTTAAACCGATTCAGCTACGTCAAGCTCAGTCGACACATTCGTTCAATTCCCAATTCTGGAAAGCTACCCGTTCCTGACCCCATATTATTTGTTCTTGGATTTCAGCTTTTCCGTTTCTTGTATAAGTTTATGTATTTTGTTACTATGTATTGTATCAGGGCCTCCTTGTCATGTGATCTCACTGAATGAAGCAGCCCTGATCACGTATTGCAAGATTTTCTGTTTAATTCTCTCCGCCTAGAGGCATCTGATCTCATTTTCACCAAGCCCCCTTTGTGGTGTGGGAAGGTGGCTGCACTTGGGAACTGCACTCACGTCCGTCGGGTGGTGACGTCACATGGCGGTCCCAAGAGCAGGAATCTATACCTGCCTGCCCAAATATACTCTGGACACTCTCCAAAAAGATGAAGCGATAATTTGTGGTGTCTGTTCACACTCCGGCATACTGGACTGCAGCGTCGCTGGTTGAACCAAATGAGGTTATGAATTAGGGCGTTAAAATATATCTAAGTCAAACCCTGCCTAGAGAAGAAACCGACACGCCTCGCTCGGGATTGGAACGTAAACCTCGGGGTCCCTAGTTCAAATACCACTCCACCAGATTTGGATTGAGGATAAAGCCGAGAGAGAAGCCTGAATAGATTCTAATTGGATTTGAATCCAACTTTGAATCCGAGGTCAATATTTCTATAATGGTTCGCGAGAACATCTCGTGCATGCAGACTTTGCATCTTTGGATATAGCAGTATATATATATTCCACACACCGATAAAATAGTCAATAATTAAATAAAATAATTCAATACTTCAATTAGGGATACAGTTGATCACATCGAACGAAGTCGCCAGGCTGGACTCAATGACATGGATGGCAAGATACGGCCTTTTAGTGAATGTCGGCGCATGGCGATGAAGGCAATGGGCTGCGATCAGCTGTATTTCCAAAGACTTTGTGAGTCGGTGGAGCGACACCTGATGACAACAGGGACCACACCGCCGGCCTAACAGGCAATTAGGAATCACTATACAGATATCCACATATATGTCAATGCTGTAGGCATATATGCTCGGTAGGAAGAGAGATTGAGACATAATTGTTTTCTGGATTTAAAAGGTGACAAATGCGTGATATCTGATTGAACAAGTCTCAACCCCTAATAACACTTTTTGTATATCAAAAACAGTTCATAGAGAATTATTCCTCATTATTTGATTTTCAAAACTGTCACTGGGATTCGTGTTCCCAACATAACTGTCTGAATTCAAAAGTCAATAGGATTGTCTTCAGGTGTTAAGAAGGGGCGTTGTGTGATGGATTTAGTTTAAAGTTGAAAAATTGATCCGAGCGCTGACTATGTTGACAATACCTTTGCTGTCCACTGTACTTGTTAATTCACGTTCAGTTAATGTGACGCTAAAAAAATAAAAAATCGACAAAAACATCATATTTGACTCTTTTTTTTGACAATTTCGCAGAATATTGCACGGAACACTTAACCTACGGTGGACGGCTGCTCCAAGCGAATGTAAACGACGTACACCAAACTTCCCAATGGGCCATTCCGAGGGTCTTCATATTAAGGGCTCCGAGACAACGTCAGTTCCTCACAGGACATGGGGGTAGAGGGCGCATCTGGGTAACACCAGGAGAGAATGGTTGTAGCAGAGCATCTTCCGGCCAACATTACTGTCCCGGTATACAAGCGAGGGCGCCATGTATCGATCCCAGTAGACCATGCTACATTGGTAAGTCAGTGGACGCGCGAATAGTCAAAAGAAAAATAACAAGGTGGGTGGGTAGACAATGTACAATGCATCAAGTCGTTTCATGAAGTGTCTTTCAACTTTCAACTTTTGTGACGACAAATGCCCTCTCTTTAGTCCGTTTTTTAGACAGGCGTGGGAACAGCCCCAACACACGAGAGGCCGCACAATGCTAATACAAACGTGAGGTTGAGGAATTTCTGAGTTGGGAGTGTAACTAGAACTTATTCATCCTATTATATAATAGCGTTGTTCTGCGAGGATATACCAACACTGGGCGGGAGCACATTTGTTGCATGCTTTCTCTAGTCGTGAATGAAATTCGGAAAACTGTCGCCTTCCCTTCTGGAATGGTGTCTAGACTAGAATTACCTGCCCGAACGACGGATGCGAGTATATATTCCAATATGCAGTTCCTCCCCTGCAACTGAGAGGAACGAAGCCCCGATTTAACTCTGGCAGTGAATCCGACGATATTTAATCTTCGGAATAGGTTTCCAAACAGTCATTCAACCACTACGACATTCTCCCACTGCTAATATGGCTCAGAGTGAGCTTCTCCATATTCAAACGTAGCAATCGTTTGGTAAGAATAGATTATCGTCTTATAGAAACACAACATTCTGACAACTCTACTAAGGAGAGCTAAGAATGCAAATTATAGCAATGTAACGGTATTTGATGGGTGTGAATCAAATTCTTCGGAGCTATGGCGAGAAATTAATAAGTTAATCAAGTTAAAGAATCACAGGGATTCTGCTGATAGTATATCACAAATTGATCAAACAATACCAATCCAGCTGCTGAAGTTGCTGGTGCTTTCAAATGAAAGCATCAGCAACTCCAGCTGAATTAGTTATCAATGAATATTACCCGGGCAATAAACTTGCCAGCGAAATTCCTGACTGTACTCATACTCTCAACGAGCGAAGGTATTTCATATTCTCTCTTTTTTTCGCCAACGAACCCTTTTGAGATCGATGATCATCGACTTATTGATAACCTCTGCCCAACAACTTCCAGCGGGATCCATAAAGTTTCTACATCAATTTCACAAGAGTCACTTAGTCACAATTTTAATATTTTATTGACTCCGGTGATAGTTCCCTGTAAATTGCAAAACCGATTCCTGTTCATGAATCAGGGAATACAACTTTGCCTTCGAATTACAGACCGATCTCAATTCTCTCAAGCTTATCAAAAAGGTTATTCTACTTTCGTCTACTTCGTTCCATTGATAGACATTATATTATTTACCTATCCAGCCCAGTATGTATCGAGCAAGCTACATCACTATGGCATCCGGCAGTCAGAGGTATAGCCCACGATGTATTCGTAGCTATCTATACAATTGGTATTTAATAATAAAAATGAAATGATGTGGTGACCAACAGGATATTTTCAATATACATAAAAACCTCCCTCTTTGTTTTGGAGCTAAAATTCTGCTAGGCTGATGGTACCAGTATTCTATTCAAATCCCTTTCGTTTTGCAGATGTTATTAACCAGGAGGTGAAGAATGTTCCTGAGTGGTTCAAGGTTAACAGGCTTTCATTTCCCCACCATTTCAATACCACAGAAACCATATCATTAACATTTATATTGGCTGTAACAGTCATTTCTGAGGATGATTCTGTCAGAATATGAACCTTTGCCGCCACATTGACTTCAATTAAATTGGAAATCCAACACAAATGCCACCTCGGCAAAAGTAGCGAAAACGATAGGTATTTATTTTACAATTTGAAGAGGCGCTATCGTCTGGTGTAGCAACTGACGAAAAAGAAAATTGAGTTCTAATATACCGTGCAAACGATTCTTTGTCATGACGTCATGCAAACGACGCCGTCGCTCTTTCGCCGGGTGTTGCGAGACGATAGTGCTTCTCTAAGAAATAGTTCCACCTAGATCTCTTCTCGCATTGTATAATGCATCGATTCATCATCAGGCATCGTACTGGGGAATGCACATTCAAGGTTGATCGATTGCAGGAGACCGCTAATAATATTGAGTCACCACGGCTGAATAGGTCAACTATAGATTAAGTGGAGCGAAGTGTTGTAATGCATTGCACAGCTCACTGGAAAATACACAATCCATTCACAGCTGCTGGGCATGGAAGTTACGAATGATTTCGATTTGAGCGTCCATATAATTGGGTAACATGATTACAATGGGTGGGTGAAACTGTGGTATATGGGTTGATGCTATCAATAGTATGCAGATGATGAATGTGTTTGAGTTCAATAGTTCCAATATTTCATGAGTTGAAAGATTGAACGTGCCGAGTTGGATGGAACAAGTTCAATCTCTCAACGAATGAAATATCTGGCGTATGGTCAAACTTCGTTAGTATCAAAACCTCTGTTGAAAGTTGCGTCTTGATAAAGCGTGCAATAGTGCTTTTTATGGGAACTTGTATTGCCCAATGGCATGGAGGAATATATTTGGGTGTTATATCGTATACCTCATTGTATCATTGCACCTAATTTCTAAAAAAACATGTATATATTAAGGGGTCCACTCGTTCAAGCTTCTGTGTTTTTTTTTGGACCTCCTCTGCTTCTACTATTATGCTATTTTCATCGCTCAGTTGCTCGTGGAAGATAGATTAACAGGAACATTCACATGTTGATGTTAGGGCTTGTTGTTATTGAAGCAGAAATGTATCTTCATAAGTATATATTAAGTCATTTGGGTAACTGCAAAAACATCACGTTATTTTATCATTCGAATGTATTTTACGTTTCATTGCATTTTTGTATTTTAAATTGGTCAGATTTAACGACTCCATCTCTGGGATGTCCATCTGACATCAGCAAGTCTGCCACACCAGGTGGTCTTACCAACGTCACCTGGGAGATGGCGTGTGGAGATGATGTTGATGGCAGCTTATCTCATGTGTGTTCCAACAATAACGGAAGTACATTCAGAATTGGATCCACTCGGGTCAACTGCTCATGTACAGACTATTCTGGGAACGAGGCCACATGCTCGTTTGATGTTATACTCAACGGTGAGACCATGAGCCATTGGGCCCTGTAATAATTCCCAATGTCATATTTTTATGCGAAGTCTGAACTGCACCGCAACACTCTCGCTCGATCCCAGCACCACCTGTCTGCCGCATAAATAAGGAAGAACTTCCAATATAACACACCATAATCAGATCGAATCGTATCTCTGTTCATCTATATAGTGGGCTTATTTTTTACAGTTTTGTCGATTATCCAATAAGATTCATACCCAACAATCCTCACAAACTCTTTTCGACCAACTTCCAAGTGTTATCTTGACAAGCTTACTAGAAGGAAGACAGGAAATTTCCACCGGTTGACCTGCAACCATCTTGAGAGTTTTACTCACAAATTCTGACTTTTGAATACAACTGGTTGTCAATTTCCAATGAACGTATTATCTAATCTCGTAGACGTTACGCCTCCATCGATAATCTGTCCATCTGATGTTGGAGAATCCGCAGCACCGGGTGGTCTTACAGAAATCACGTGGGAGATGACGTGTAGAGATGATGTTGATGGGAGTTTACCTCCTGTGTGTTCCAGCAATGATGGAAGTACATTCAGTATTGGATCCACTCCGGTCCACTGCTCGTGTACAGACTCTTCTGCAAACCAGGCCACGTGTTCCTTTGACGTGATAATCAACGGTGAGACCATCAGTCTTCATTTGCAGAATTGGAAAAGATATGTTTTCCATCCAGAATTGAAAAGTATTTGTTATCTATTCAAATATATGTTTTCCATGAATAACTTCCATCATTCCACTTAACACCCCATTATCGAATTAGAGTGTGACCCTGCCCATCGATAAAATGTCCACATTTCAGTTTATACCATTTATTAGAGAGAAAAATAAGAAACAAACTTTAAAACCTGGTTAGACACACTGCCAAGTTCAGTTCTATGAAGCTCAATCACTGTAAGAAAATACTCGCTGGACTGCAACCGTCTCCGGACCTTGACCTTGAACTATGCTCTCAAAATATGATCAGCTATTCATTTTCCACACCTGAAATTTCTTAGACGTTACACCACCATCGATGATCTGCCCACCTGAGATTAGAGAAACCGCCACACGAGGCGATCTAACCAACGTCATGTGGCAGATGAGGTGTGAAGATGATGTTGATGGTAGTTTAACTCCTGTGTGTTCCAGCAATAATGGAAGTGCATTCAGAATTGGATCTACTACGGTCAATTGCTCGTGTACAGACACCTCAGGAAATTATGCCACATGTTCGTATGATGTCATTCTCTACGGTGAGTCATCGCTGGTACTATCGACGATTTCTGGAATTCTGTGCTCCATTGATTCAGACCTTTTGAAATAGAAGCCGTTCTGATTTGATTATATTCTATGTATGGGATAGGGAGATTTTAACCCATTGGTCATTCGCCAGATTAGTCTCCCTCGCCAAAGCTGAAAGTGCATGCCGCCTACAGGGGGATAGGGGGTTGGGGCTGTCTCGGTGCCCGGGATATTTCGGGGTGCCCAGAACGACAACACACCGTTGTGGAGCATCCGTCTGTACTAAGGCCCAGATCGGCTCCTGGCTTTACTGCTCAGGAGGTAGTGTGGTGTAGTAGTAATTAGTGAGTCGCTGCAGCTGATTGGATTGGGCTTCATTGCCAGCTCGTCATGGTTGCCAGAGACTGCTGCGCAGTTGCTAATGCAGCTGTGCAGCAAATGTCGTCGATTAGTTGGCACGGCTGTTTCATTTTCGCCATATTGTCAGCCGTTCGCTGCCCCCTGTCTCATCGTTCGGGGAGTGGATAGAGGCTAGGGGTGTTATTCACGTCCAATCAGATGTGGACGTAAAATAGCGGTCGTGGGAGGGAAGCAGTATGAGATGGTAAATTACACGTCTACCCCTAATCTCCGAACACTGTTCGCGGAGAAGAGACCAGGTATCGCCGGTGATTACTCACAAGCATAGTTGGCTGATGAGTGCCTTGATGAACGTATGTACAATTCAGTACCGAAAACTGTGGTAACTCTGACATAATTTGAGGGTTTTTGTAGAATATTTAGAAATTTCATCGAGAACCGCACATTTTTTCATTTTCAAAATAACATTAGTACTCTCGGCTATTTGAATAAATAATATTCGATGTAAATGATAGGTGTTTTCGTTTTGGAACTCATGTTATAAATATAAAAAAACATTCACGATTTTAATTCGGGGTAACTTCGACAGGTCAAATAAAAACACAACAGTATAAAAATTATAAAATCAGTTATTCAATTTTATTTCTTGCAAACTTTGATTTATTGGACATTGAGGACGCGAGGGTTCGAAAAATGGGCCTATTATTCACATGGTCAATGGGAGTTTGCAGGATGAACATGCAAATTAGCTCATTATTGATGCATTTCAGTTTTCTTCAGATAACCTCTATCCTGATAACTAAATGTGGAAAATCTCTACTATTTATACCTTCAATATATCACGAAATAAAAAAATTCATTATTTTATCTGTTATTATTCTTACCGATTGGATGTTTCCAAGTACGAGTGGAGGGAAAATATACTGCCGGATACATTTTGCATATTTTCCACTCCTACTGACCAAGTTCATGTTCTTTATACGAGGAACTATGGTGATATTTCCTATCGTTTCACTAAGTCCACCACTGCAATTTCCACAGTTCCCCTTATAATGGCCCAATATATATACTGGAACAGGTTGAATTCATCCATCTCAGGTTCTAAAACGCTACCTCGCTTAAAACATATCACTGGAGATTTTAGCCGTAATAACTGGCAACGAATTGTTTGGTTCTCGGCTTTTGGAGTGGAGGGGGTGGGGGAGGTTTCTGGGTTGGCTGTTGTAAATATGTTCCCTTTTTTTAGGGGGCCTAACCAAGGCAAGCTCCACTTTCGTTAGGTCTCCTTCATATACTTGTTTTATTTGCAGACAGCTTATTGATTTTCCTGTTCCATTCATGTTATTAAATGTTGCTTCTGGTTCATAATCGTGAAAAAGAAGATTTCAGAAATATCTGTTTCCCTAACACTAAGGTATTGCAGATAACCGCTCCAAGAGGTAACCCGGGCCTGACATCTTGACTTTTCTGGCAGTGGGCTCGTAGTGGGAACGTAATATTGTTCTCGAAACATGTTGAAAACGTAAACGAATCATAAAATGTTTACCTGAATGAAATAATGGGCCATTTTTCGAGTTTCATGGATTCGTTGATATACGTAGATTCAAAATGAAAGTATAGCCATAGTGTCTCCAAATTGTTGTAATGTGACTCACGGAGCCATAGCTGCAAACACCAGTGGTAATTGGGAATAACATGAAGTCTAATTATGGCTGTAATTATTTGAATTGAAAGCTTGAAAGTACAAATTAGTAGCAAGTGAGGCCAATGATAAACATTCTGTCAACAATAATTGAGGGGATGAGAACCACACTGGGCTACCCACATTTGGCTCAAATGGGTGTCTTGCACCTATGTGTTCATATTGTGTAGGACTAACTCTATGATGGATATCTAACCTGACCATCCTCAATAGCGCCTCCTTTTCATAATATTTTTTTGGCTCCGACATGAACCTGTTTGTATAGCCCATTATGGTTCCAGGCATAGATCACTCAGTGCCATAGGATAGTGTGTGA
>JAODTT010003356.1:0-16207 GCA_025400115.1 Pentamera pediparva
CATACTACTCAGCAGGTCACCATAAACATCTATTGAGAGTATTTGTTGATTGCCCAGCTTATCAATGAATAGTATTCAAACAACTGTTCTTACAACCTTGTCACTAGTTCGAGTTTGAACGATAGATGAATCGCAAATGAACGATGATAACACAATTATAAAGGGGTTGAAGTTGATCGGTAAGAACTATCAAATTCGTCAGTGTATACGTTTCAAGACGATATATCCTTTATACATCTCCCAAACTTTCATCGGAGAAATTGCAGGTTGAGTCATTCGTCGTTTTATAACTGGGATAACTGCGATTGCAGCTGTGTCTGCTACATACCATATTACCGATAACGAATACTTGCTAGGAACAGCAACATTTTTGCTTATCAACGAACGGAGTTACCCACGAATCGGGCCTGTCTAAATAACGAATGGACATGTTGTGGTTGTCGAATGTTGAGGACCCTTATTCAGTAGGCTATCATGTGATCGATGATTTAGAAATTGGTTGATAAACGAATTATTCATTATAGTATGATCGTGGACACGCCAGTGTTATATGCGTTATATGCGTAATAGGGAGATGAGGAGCCTTCGCAATTCGACGTCAGCGATGTGTCATTTGTTTTCTCCAAGATCAAATCGAGTAAGGAGATAAGATTTCTTACTTTTCCAACCCAATCTCTATTTCTAACGCGATTACTATCAGACAATGTTCAACTTGTGTTTTGTGTTATGTTCTTTAATCGATAGTTGGGCCCACCTTGTGTGTCATTTGCAACGGGGATTTGTATCGTAGCAATTAGCAATGGTGATTGATCCATACCTTCAGCACCTGTCATTATTTGCTGAAACATCTAATTCTGAATTACAAGGCTACCATATCTATTCCACCGTGGTGTCCAAGCCTATGATCAGGGAGATTCGTAGTCATCAATATTCATCCACTAAAGTAGTGCAAACGTTCAGCTTGCTTAGTGCTTAATTATATATTCATGCGACATAGAATGTCAAGCAATGGTCACTTCTGAATATTACCTTGGCCTTCAGCATAATTCCGTCGATGTCCGCTGATGGACCCGTTCTAGGCAAATAGACAAAAAAGTACGAAGTCCGTTTGCACTGAACAATGCTTTGATTAATGACCCTAACCATAGATAATCATTCTCCTGTCCAAATGTCTCTGTAAACATAAAATGATTGATTGTCCAACCTCTCAAATGACAGTTTCCAGATAGCCGTGCTGCCAACTGTGTCACGGGTCTGAGGCCGTTTACTCTAATGGCTAAAAGACTCACCGCTGAACGATGATAAGAAAATGACCCGTTTTAAAGAAAAAGGTTAATTGGCGATAATTCGTCTGTGTGACTGTCCTAATTTAGTTATTATTACTACGAGTCACGTTGATGTCGATGATTCTCCGGTTTGTGCATCTTCCATGTTTTAATTGGAAAAAGTGCAGGTCAAGTGAGTTGGTGTGTCATACTTACATGTACTTACAGGTCCTCCTCTAAGCGCTGACAGTTTGCCGCTGTACTCAAGTCCTCGTCGTCGTCTTCGTTAGTAAATTGCAAGTTGGCTTCAAAATTAAATATCACTTGGTCCTCCCATTAACTGTCCAATCTCCTTTCGAATACCAGACTGGTAGAAGTAATGACGTTCTCTAGTAGGCCGATAGGACGGTGGCAATTCCCGAGATCCATTTTTTGTTAATATGTAAAATGCATTCATCTTGCCATTCTGAAGAATGAACAGATTGAACGCAAATTATAATCAATGTCTAGGCAATCTCATTGCGTAAGTCATGAAGAATCCTTGGATGTATCATACCTGAGCCCGCTGATTTATTTATATCTACATTATATGTATGTCAGCATAATCTTCCAAGGTGTACACACTGGAGAAGAATGTCGATGAGGCTTCAGCATTCTATTTATCAGGTAGGATTTTGCTATTGTCGTCGATTTCAAGATTCGTGACACTTAGTTTGTGTCTTTGTTTTTGACCGCGTATACTGCCAAAAATGCCATTATTTTTCCTTTCTCTTTTCTCTTAACAGTGTTCCTGTTGAGGGTCTTGTCCGTTCTCAGTTTCCATATAGCATCGCCGACATCTATGCTTCTTTCGAATGATACTCCGGGTATTGAGATCATAACTAACTTTTCCTTTCTTCCTGTTGGATGATCTGCTAATTCTCTTCGAAACATATCTGTTCCAAACGTCAATGAGTAGGATACTGGCCTAAGTGCACTCCACTGAATGTTTAGGGCCTCATCCGAATTGATTCCCAACAAATCTCGCCTTATGTCGACACAGTTCGTTCTACCAATGCTCTCATGCAGAATATAGAAATTGAAATTAAAATCAATAACCGAATAGTCACTTTCACCAAATGGGATATGATATCACTGCATTACACTGTGCGATTTCTGCTGCAGCGTTCATTCATATTACTTAGCAATAACAAGTTCGTATAAAACAACTGATTTCTGCTTAACCTACCACCGATATATAAAGTGATATAGGTCAATGTAATCATCAGGGTGAAAAATGCCAGTGAAAAAACACTTAAAACGAACCAAATATATACATCAGATATAACCTTTGTTGTGCTCAACGTGAAATGAGATTGATGTTGCTGTCGCTTATTTTCGTTCGCAAATAAGACTGGTGGTGGAAACATGCCTTTGTTTCAGTTCAAACTATACCTCTTTACTATATTTTATTGCATGTCGTACATGCTCACTTACTTTTATCACCGTAACATATATAACATTGGCTCGTTTCTTCTGGAAGACACTCTGTGACCTACCATTGACTAGAATGTAGAATGTCCTTTTCGGAACTCAACTTTTTGTTCTCGAAGAAAATATGTGACATATTAGCAATGGTCTGACGGTGATCCGCTGAAATCCGTTTTGTTTTTGCTCTTAATTGACATCGTTGATGTGCTGTCAATCATGTGATCGTTAGGAGCATATGTACTCGATATTTTATTCATCGACACTGACCCTGGATTAGACAAAAAGCAATTGTCTCAAAATGAATACGTGTTTCGAATAAATATTGTTTGTACAACTCTGCCCCCAGGATTGGGGTTGAATCGCAGAGATGCATCGTTGTATTTGATGGAGGCATAGCTGCAGTATTCTGTATTTGTAGTAGACTGACGAGGCGAGAGAGAACACAGAACCTGGGCCCCACGACAGAAGCCGGAAATATTTGTGAGGAAATTAGTTTCATCTAGAAACGACGACCTGAAGTAAAAGACAAGCTACCTGTAGGCGATGTTATCATTTGAATCTGTCAAATCGGTCTTTACTGATGGGAATTTCGTTCTGGGCCCCTTACACAGGAGCGGCAGTAAACACATGGCTGTGATTGACGTTGGGCACGTTCAGTTCAGTTTAGGAATCATTCACTTATTGAGTGGATGTGCTGGCACTCCGTAGTAGTATAATGGAGAACTCTACAAGGCTTCAGATTGGTACGTAGTACGCCTATATTGTCAGGTTTGTTAGGAGGGGAAACAATACTTTATTCAAAGTTCCAACGAAACACAAGACAATTGCTCTATTTGGGAGACATTAACAATATTGCTTAGTGTTGTAAAATCAGTGTGAAATACGACTACATTATTTGCTTGGAAGAAACAAAACTCACTCCGCTGAATTCGAGAGATTTCCGTAATGTTGGTCTCACTTTTAGAGGATATAGAGTGATATTAATGTTAGCCACCTGGCATATCAATCTCATATTTGAACAGGAACACATTGGACACCAGGCAAGAAACCTACATTCTTACAGGTTACATTGTGTTCGAAATTGGCGGGCACCGGTTGAAAATATCTACTTTGTTTCGACGATGGCCATGCAGAGTCCATCAAATCCTCTGTGTCACGTGATGTGAAATAATGTTCGAATATTGAAGAATGAGATACCGAGGTAAAGAATCCCCTTGCTGCACGCCGTTCATTATCGAAACACAATTGGCAAATTTATTTTGTTTCCTGTAAAAGGGATTTACTATAATTACTATCTCTGTTTGCTTACACGAGCGATCCCAAAAGGGAATGCGCTTTGATAATATTTACAAACCACAATCCACACAGTGACCAATACAATCTCTCAGAAATTTATGACCACAGAGCCATGTGCTGCGAGATGTGATCTATATGATATGCATTTACAGTGGTAGTAGCACCTGGGATGTCTCTAGCAGATTGCTGATGATGAGGAAACGCTTTGGACGAGTTATGACTTCATCGCCTTCTTTTCGAAACAAACACATGTACTCGTTCAACCTTGTAACCTTGATATTCTGTCACCAGACGGTAACATTATACTCATCTGTGTGTCATATTGGAGATTTATTTAATATATTTCACTTTGAAATAGCTATCGGCAATTGTAATACGAATCTTGCACTTGACACGTTTGTGGGCTTCAAATGCGCGAATCAATGGTGACGCCAGACACAAAGTCACGTTCTACCCAGAAGGCATTCAGAGCAGCTCAGTTACAGTTCTCAGTGAATGGATTAAGACCCGTCGAATCAGCGAACTATGTTGACAACAGTGTGCGTATAGTGCATGTGATACATATACTTGAGATTTTTAGAAATCATAGTACGACATCGCAGTTGGACGACATGTAAGGTATGCATGGAACAGCCATCTGGGCAGTTAGATAAATCTAACCTATGAGTATGCTGATAATACGGACAGACTGAACATACTGCGATTGGTGGTGGAACCTGCTGCTGGAACTGAATCGGGTCTCCCGGTTAGCGAGATGCTACGTACCACTTACAGTGTAAATATGCCGTCAAACAACCGAGTGTAGAAATTAATGGGAATGTTCTTTGTACATAGCCTGCAGTAAGGTAGCAATGCAATAACTACACGCTATGTTTAACTCCTTCATCGTCTATGTTTGTATTAGTCACGATTAGGATCGGTGTACCAGTCCATCATATTGTCACGTGACCGAAGGTCAACGAGGTCAGGTGACGAACAAGATTGATAGCACCACAGTAGCAGCTTGAAAAGACTCTAAAGTGGCTATTGGCTTAACCCTTTTTGCAATAGGAAATTATATTGACAATTGAGAACAAAATCGGCATATAAGTAATGCATGACTTACACAATATAGCTGCCAAGCCATTGAATATATTTTTTGTTCATTCTGTTCATTCTTCGGAATGGCTAGATGGATGCATTTCACCTATTTACAAAAAAGGGATCTCGGGAATTGTCATCGTCCTAACGGCTTACCGGAGAGCGCCATTATTACTACCAGCCAGATTTGAGTACAGCGGCAAACTGTCAGCGCTCCGAAGAGGACCTGTGAGCAGGGTAAGTACCTGTATATATGACAAACCAACTCACTTGACCTGCACTTTCTCCAATTAAAACAAGGAAGATGCACAAACCGGAGAATCATCGACATCAACCTGACTCGTAGTAATAATAACTAACTCAGGACAGTCAAGCAGACGAATTATTGCCCATTAAACTATGCCAAAGGCCAAGGTAATTTTCCCAAGTGACCAATGCTTGACATTTTATGTCTCATGAATATATAATTCAGCACAAAGCAAGCTGATGTTTGCACTACTTTAGTAGATGACTATTGATGACTACGAATCTCCCAAGTCATAGGCACGTTTTAATAGATATGGTAGCCTTGTATTTAGAATGTTATGTTTCAGCAAATAATGACAGGTGTTGAAGGTATAAATCAATCACTATTGCAAAATACATTAGTTACCGCAGAGGGTAATCTCTAGAACTCTAGTGTGTATTACCGATGTTTTATATAGCGGCCGCGACTGTCTATAAAGCTGCAAATGCACTTATACCTTATTAGGAAAGCCACGTAAATTCCAAAACAGTTGGTACTGCCTCCGCTTCAGATACATCATTATTTGAAAATACTAGTCATACAGATAACAACACAGCGATTTTTCAAACATACTGCAAGATAGTCCGGCAATTACCACGATGGACAGAAAAGATATCAAACATAAATATTCACCTCACCTATGAGTGTCGCAATTTTACAGTAACATCGAGGATTTCTCTTAATCAATATATGCATACTATTTATTGAAATGCGCCTAAAATGTAATTTCAAGGATATTCATGAGAACGCCGGTACAAGAAGACAGCGTTAAAAAAGAGAATAACGATGGAAAGGGGAATCCAATCCAACCTTAATACTAAGCATCATAGTGAAGTTCAAACACAACCGTTATATACTCGAGAAACCTATAAACATATTCAGATGTCTGGTGATGGATGATGTGAGGTGTGTTCCATCAGCGTGTCAATATGTAGGGGTGAGGTTTGATCTTGAGTTCAGTCCATCGAAGCAAACTGGGTCCTGTTTTTTGGGGGTTAGGAAACCCCAATGTTGCCAGTGTTCAAATGCAAGTAGTTCCTGTGCTAAACGAAGTGCACATCCAGTCAAGAGATGACGGCGCAGAGTATGTGGGTGTGTCTTAGGGAACAGTACAACAAGCAAGTGAAGGATATTGTACCAATCAAAAAGAGGAAGGAGAAAAGAATGACAAACATGTCAAGCGAATAATACGGAGAAAGAAAAAATCATGGAAGGCCTACAGTTTGAATAGAACATTGTCAAGTTGGAACTACCACAAAGTATTGCAGAATCAGTCTAATCAGGAAATTCATCAAGCAAACGTTTTTTCATGTATATGTAAGATCAAAGCAAAAGGTAAAGGGCATAGTGGGATCAGCTAAGAATGCAGATGGAAACAATATACTGTGCAAAACAACAGCAGAAATACTCAATAATGTTGTCAGGGATGTATTCTCAAAGTAGGAGGACATTATTCCAATCAGATGTAATAAAAATACCAACTGGATTGGTGACAGACAAATTGAAGGCACTCCAGAATGGTAAAACAGCGTGCTGCCGGAAGATGTAAAGAGAGGTGCAGGAGGTACTTGTTAGTAACCCTGTACAGGTGCCTTACCTTTTCATCCACGCGCATTTGACCATCGCCTGCCATTAGCGTGTATTCTACCGCGCCTATTCTTGATTAAGCTCATCGACAGACAATTCTGACTTTTGCCAAGAGGCCCAAGTAATGGGTTAAATTTATCAGTTTCGTGTACGCGCAAAATACATCAGCTATTTCATTTCTGCTCTAAAAAATTACTGACTCTAATTTTAGATTCTACCTCATTCGTGAATAAACTTTCCGACATGGTGTAGTTACAATATATTTATTTGGCCCTCCATTCTCGGCGTCATTCGTCCTCATTGATACGATACGAATCCCTAATGCGGATGACAGGGGGCCATACTATCGCTGGAAGTACATGACACACAACACAAGTCGAACATTGTCTTATAGTTATCGCGTTAGAAATAGAGATTAGGTTGGATGTTTAAACAATCTGAACAAATACTGATAGGAACTATGAGAACTTTGCTTTGTCGAGCAAGTATTCGTTATCAGTTATACGGTATGTAGCGCATAGCACAGCTGCAATCGCGTATTTCAACAGGTTCAATACAATATACACGAATGGTCAGTTATAAAACGGCAATCACTCAACCTGCAATTTCTCCGATGAAAGTTTGAGAGATGCATGAAGGATATATCGTCTCGAACCTACACATTGACGAATGTTGTAGTTCTCACTGATCAACCGACCCCTTTACCCCTATAACCCCTTCTTGATTCCTCTTGATCTATGCCGTGTGTGTGCGTGCGTGTGTGTGTGTTTGTGTGCATGCGTTTGTATGCGTGTGTGACGCCTTGCTTTGTGAATAGTATAACTCAACCCCACCTGGATAGATCAAGCTCATACTTGGTATGTGGGTTTCCGATTATAAGTACATGATCTGTATTGTTTTCGAAGGTCATTCGAGGTCATCAGAGGTCAAAGTCTGAGAACCTTGTGAAGAGCATAAGACCCGGAGGCTCATTCCAATCAAGCTGAAATTTGGCTCGTAGCTTTCTCATGGGGAGTACAGGAACCATGTTGTTTTTGGTGTATGTAGACTGAGTCATTTCTGACAAAAAATGGAAAACGTGAAAAATTGATATTTTGGCTAATTACGGCTTGTGAAGAGGATAATTCGACCTCACCTGGACGGATCAAGCTCATACTTGGTATGTGAATCCCCCATGAGTACATGATCGCTATTGTCTTGGGGTCAGATCAAAGATCGTATGAGGTCACTAGATGTCAAATAATGAAAACCTTGTGAAAAGCATAAGTCCAGAACGCTTGGTCTGATCAAGCTGACGTAGCTTTTTTATGGAGAGTACATGAACCCTGCTGTTTTTGGTGTAGACCGTAGCTAATTTTGTCAAAGGTCAACATAGGTCTACCTGAGTGCTTCGTTTGATCAAGTAGAAAAAAGGTGGGTTACAGTGGGGGTGGAATGAATTATTCAATCATGCATCCTCCCTTCTTATTCAGGTAGTCACAAAAGTCACAACAGAGGTGGAAATAATAAGATGTAGTGCACTTATCCATGCAATGATAGGATGGTCCTACATGGGTGGCTGTCAATGCAATCAGGGAATCTCTGAGCTTTCGCAAGGTCAGGTTGATGGCTATCTACAGTCATAATGCCTAATCCAGTCAGGTTCGAACTTGGTGAAGAGCTTTCTTACAGGAACTTGATTTGAGTACAGGTAGAGTGCATTTTGCTATGGAGTGAGAAATGTGTAAACAATTCATATTTGTTGCAGCATGTCAACTATGCCTGAGTGGACGGAGCTCATGTGCTAATGATGTACTCATGGCGAGTGTCGGCCTACGAGTTCAGGATCTCTACTGCTTTTGTGTCAGATCAACGGTTATCAGCAAAGAGTCGAGGAATCACTGAGCATTTTTGCTCTCCGGTTGATTGTGTTGTCATCGTTCATTTGCGATTCTTTTAGCGTTCAAACCCAAGCCAATGACAAGGTTGTGAGAACAATTGTTTGAATACTGTTCATTGATAAGCTGGGCTATCAACAAATACTCTCTTTATATGTTTATGGTGACTTGCTAATTCGTATGACTGTCTAAGCATTCAAGCATTGTCCGGTGTAATCCTGATATAAAGGATGTCATGAACTTTGGCACCTGTTCACTCGGTTCCGTTTAGCTGATATTTTCCCTACCGGTACTGTACAAACACTGTAAAAGAGAAAGATATTATTAACGATCGACCTAGACGTGGCTGTTAAAAGGTAATGAAAAGGAATCCGTCACTGAGTAAACCGAATAGCCGGTGATTATCAGCGCTCTTATAGATGGTTAGTGACGACAATCCTCTATCCTCGATGGAAATAGATGCCGTGTTGATATATTAGTCTCGTATTTACGGAAGCAGGACTCGAGAGATATGACATATGTGACCGGTTAGCTGTCGGTCATCATCACTAACCCATCACTGTAAAAAGACTGGGTCATCTCCGGGAACCTACCTAATTTCTGAGTCAACATTTTGATCCAGTTTTGATCAAGTCGTCTTTATTTGGGTAAAAATCTGACCCAGAGATAATAGGTAGGTCTACATCTGACCTAAATCTGGGACAAAACTGATCCCGTCTTTTTACAGTGTGCAGTATTAATGAGCGCAATCTGGGCTTTCAGCTGTCCATGGTGTTACGGGTACACACTGAAAATAATACTTGGTCTCGCATAGGCCTATTCGTACTTATGCTTAATTTCCATTTGTTTCGCTCAAGAGACGCACTTTGAACTTGACTCGCTCTTCATTTTCAAATGTATCGGATCCGAAATTTTGTATCTGATAATAAGAAATAAATGTTGATATATGCTAATAATACGAAAGAAAGGTCCACAACTGGCAGGTTTTCACGGGAACGTTGAAATCAGGAGGTGGAGCAGGAGAACAAGAAGAAGAGGACCGTTCCAATAATTATGCGGATGAAATTGTGTGAATTTCACAATTACAGTTATATTGCCGTGGGTAAGCATGAGGCAGAAGCAAACAGTATAATATTTACTACTGAAGGAAAGTTTGTGGGACCAGCTGGCTTCGTAATAAAATCTACTATCTAACAAGGAATTCCGCATTGATGTTATTCCCCTTGGTTGATAAAACAGTATTTACTGCTGTAACTTGTTCCAGTTGCTTGAGATTACCGATCGTTAATGATACCAATCATCATATACATATACGCCAACTTACGTTTGAAGAATCCTGCAACACCTTGGTGAAATTACACAGGCAGGGGGAATTATTAACAGTTACAACAATATCAAATAATTTAATGTAATAATATAATATATTGCATGAGGCACTGCAGAAATCATCAATACTGTTATAGAATTACACTTTGCTCATTCTAGACTTCGGAATAAAAATACGCGAACTTCCACAAGAAGGAAATTTGAGATATATTTATAGGCGCCCGGTGCGAAGGGACAACAATGGTAAATAGTCTTTACTCACGGACGGAAGGCAAACAAATCCCAACCCTAATTCTAAACATTCTTGTGTACTGAGAACTTTGAGAAAGTGATTATATTCAGTTATCTATTCTAGATGTGTAATTTGTCTGCTTCAGATACATGGGCCGCATTTATTCAACTTCTACGTAGATCGTTAAAGTACGTTAGTTTTGTCCAGGACAACTTTTTTCCTTTTTTTCGAGTTTCCTACTGCAGCGATACAAGTGAACAACCAACGCACTCAAGCATGAACGTTTTTCGTACAATAAAGACAATAATTTATCTAGGCGGTTCACCCCAACAGTGAACACAAACGGTGAACAACTCGAAATGCCTGCAGGAAAGAAAATATTTCAGAACGATTACTTGTTTAGGGCAACACTATCGGGGTGAATATATATAGGCGAAAGGGGTGACTTGGAACCAAGTAAAAAACAATTAATTTATTTGTTTCGTTGTTTGTTGTTAATCGATCCGAAGCGAAAGTAGACGATAGCATCAGGTTGATGAGCTGCATAGCTGGTGTTAACCACAAATATGGCATCTCGGTAAAAATCTACTTGTTTTGGTTGAGCATTGGCGGCGGGGTTCATAACTCGAGTAAGAAAGAACAAAGTATGTTTGCAAATATTCACCTAACCTTATCGCCTAGAGTGTGACGTTTTTTATCCAGTGACATCACATTAGGCCACATTCTAAATATGGTTTGCTAAATGTTACGACAAATAGATTAGGAATGCCGAATTTGGAAAACGGTGAATCCCTCTCCTACCATCGTCTCTGACGCCACGACAAATACCCCCTAACCAACACAAACAATAATTAAATCATCGACTAAAAGTCCTCTGTTCAATGTCAACATTGCCTTATGGTTGACTAAACTAAGATAAAGTCTGGCTCTATAAAAGGACCTAGAATGACGATGACGAAGATTGATACAAAAAGACAACTAATCCTGTACACATCCTATCGATTTCGGAATCCTGAAATTAATTAGTACTCTCAAGGGTTAAATTGTCTATTGACTGCACTTACTGCTATGTGGCTTCATGGTATAGGGACCCCGATGCTCAGTGGGAACATATCAACTGTCTTAGGAAGCAGCTGAACATATTTGTGGCAAGAAGTGAAGAACACAATCAACCATGTTTCCACATACATGATGATTTTAACTTCAGCAAAATTGATTGGATCACAAGATTGAACAAATACACTCAAAATTGCTCAACCGATAGTTCAGGCAAACTGCTGCTTGATATCGTCAATGATTTTGCCGCTGATCAATTAGTTGGTTTCCTTACGAGAGGGAATAACACCCTGGATCTGGTTATTACCTACACTCCTAGCCCTTATAACGAGGTTCAAACCATAGATCCCACGAGTGATCTCTGCAAGCTTGAGAGCTTTCTGTCTAACACTGAGCGCCCCCGCCAAAAGAAACTATGTTGGAACACGTGCTGGGGCTAGAGATTTTGCGACAGGATATAATAATGGTGAACAGAATAAACGTAATATTAGGTTAAACTGGGACCTCATTGAGTCTTCTTGTGAAATTATGTTAGGAGACACATCCCCTTCGTATTTTCTAGTGGTACCATATACCTTTCCTAGGTTACTGACAGTATTCAAGCACATCAAACACAGGAATGGACTACATGCTCTGTGGAAAAAAAAGGAAACCCGATATGCAAAGTGGGTGGGTAGAGATGCATGCAAATAAGGGCACGGAGAATACACCTCCCAAAAGAATGACATAAATTATATGTTTGGGAATATCCAGAGTGACTATATTATTGGTCAATAAAAAGATAAACACAATACACACCTCTCTAAGCTGCCGATGATGCAAAAGCAGTCAATGATATAATGCCTTCGATGATCAGTTTGCCTGTGAGTGTTCTCTGAAAAATGGATCAAGACTGTAGGCCTCTTCAGTAGCCTATTTGTCATAGAATGCCAACATAAATTAATAAACCTTTGGGTCAGGGAAACTTCCGAAGGGAGCTCTCTCCAAACATCGGTCCAATGTTCAGTCACCAGCAATCTATCACTTACGGACGAACACCCAAAGATTGGAAAACTGCAAACATCTGTCCCATCTGTGAGAAAGGTGACCGATCTCTTCTTAATAACTACCGCTCACTTGAATCTGTTGCAAGCTGCTGGAACATATAATAGGCTCTAATCTTATGCAATAGTTTGAGAAAAACAATGTTCTCTTTACCAATCAACATGTTTTCCGAAGTTATCATAGTTGCGAAACACAGCGTGTCTCAGTTGCGGAGGACTGGGCATCATCTTTAGCCAGCTGAAAACAAACAAGTTTATATTTTCGTCCTAGACTGTATGAAGGATTTTGATACTGTTCCCAATAAGCTATTGAAAACCAAACTGCGTATGCTTGGTTTACATTTACACTTTCACATAGAACAAACCGTATACAAGCATTTATGACGAAAAATCCTACACAATGGAAGGTGATAGTATAGTGGTCTATATTATTATATTATTAGATTAGATAACATTTGCTCTCCCATGCATGGTTGACCCATAGAGTCGAGTACGGATGCTGCAATTCCAATAATTCACTTTTTACAATTAGGTTAACTAGTTACCAACATGCTGCAAGTGGATGTGTCGCTTTGGTCTCATTGTTGGCAGTTCTCTACTGTTTTTTCATAGCATATGACAAATGATATGCAGCGGATTGGGATTGCTATTGAGAACAATGAAGTGACTTTTCGTGATCTTTCAGCGTCGAGTCTCCTTCAGCTATAGACAGATATGAAAGACAACGCATCACAAGTAACACAAGACGAAATACTACACCATCTCAACAAAACATTTTCCTATTCATATCACACAACCCATATTCGAATTGCAGAACTGCTTTTGTCGTTACAAATTTTGTAGAACTGTTATGTCACTACGATGCTGCATTATATGGTCGCATACTACCTCAGAATGATATCCCGTCACTCAATTGGGAATATGGATATCACGCTCAATGTCAACCGGATATCACGCGTTATTTGAGTGATCAATACGTGAAGGGAACATTTTCGAATCTAAACACGACGTTTATTTTATGCCGGCTCTCCCAGTATAAGCAGATGGTTACCTTCCTTCGACGTTTATCATGACTGAGCTGAGATACATCTCTCATGAATCCAGTTCAAGTAGATATATGTGGGCCAAGGATGTTTCGATGAGTGCTAGCCATTGGAGAAATGAACCAGGCTCTCATATTCGTTTGGAAGGTGGAATTATATTAGGAATACCTTAATTAGAAAGGCATGCGGTCGATGACATATATTGGCTGTACAATGCCGCAACGCGACATATTCATAGTTCAATTGATGAGAGAAGAAACGGAAACTCTGACTATACAACAACATTTTACACCGGAATAAAACATTCTAGACGTCATTTTCAACTTCAACACGGGTTTACAGGATTCTCCTAATCGGGGAAAATGAAATGCTAATTTTACTATTACCATCGACTTCTGTTGATGAAATATTTCAGGTCATTGGGTCAGGCTAAACAACACAACGATTTGAGTGAATTGAACTGATATATTCAAATACATGGGGCGAAATGTTCTTCCGATTCATTTTCAATTATTCACATCCTAATTGAAATCAACATTGAGCAAGGAATATGGAGCTGACGTAGTTGGGCAACAATGTTTTGATTGGAGACTTGCCAGACGAAGAATCGAACACACTCTAGGTTCCGCAAGGGGCAAACCCGGATATTGCACTTATCGTCAGCTACGATTCCTCCATCAGATGAACGGAACGAGGCAATGCTTCTATGGTGATACTTCAATGTGAAGGTAGGGGTAATTACACGCAAACAGCAACGTGAAATTATTTTACCACACGCTCCCCCTGCTTCGGTCTCTCTTGCTGAGCGCCCAGCGAGAAGGCAACATGTACCATTGATGACCCATGTATATACGTTGCTGCCAATGTGAAGTCGTGGGTGATGACCCTCATTGCAGGGAAACTGTCCAGACAACACATGTGTTGGTGGGATTTTGTAGCCTCCTGCGGGCGGCCGCTCCTATCGTATCGGCGATTGAATTGGAGCAAAGGACGGATCTCACTGCTTAGGACTCTGTGTCGCCGAGGATCGTCAAGTGTTAATTCGGCTGAAGCTGTTCGTTTATACCGTCATTAAACAGCGCACTAGAACGTCATCTTGTGGTCCGTCATTTGCTCGGCGGGAATCTTCTCGTGCTCGTGGGGCGTCGCTTCGCTCACATTCTTACATACTTACTGACAGTACTCTTGGATCTTCAGTTATTCATTCTCAAATGTGTCATTCGTCCGCGTGAGTTATGTCGAGATGGTGCTTTGTCTTGTCTTAATGAAACAATTCGATGTCGCAATGCCTTTGATTCCGGATCAAGGTTTCTTTGTATTGAACGAAACGAACTGAATCACACGAACTCATTTGCGACCTAGTATTTCGTTAGCATTGAATGTGCGCAATTGATCAGCAATAATGTTTCAGACCTAGATTCGATCTTCGTCCCAAACTCGAGTCTAGAAAACCAGGCATACCGTGGTGGTGATTTCGTTTCTGAGCGTTTTTCACAGGAGCGCACGCACGTTCATCTATGATATTTGGAGCCGTGATTTGTTGTCCTCTCCAGCCTGGCGGAAGAAAGTATCGTACAAGCATTTCAACATCAACCCATGGTTGGCTCTGTGGCTCTTACTGACGTTTCATGTTACCTTCAGAGTTTGAAGCGCTTCCTCGCTTACTCTCTTACCAAATCGATTTACTATAACCAGGCAGAGTGGTTTTATGTTATAGCAGCCGCTGATATTCATGGTTATCCGTCTGAAGAGGACATCGTCTGATGATGCACCCAACGGTTTGCTACGTTTTGGTCCTATTATTTGTGAGTGTGACTACGATCCTTCCGTCGGATTTGTCAGATCAATCCTCTCTCTTTTTTCGCCAGATCGTACTCCGATGAATTCCGATGAGAACGCCTAAATATACGTTGCTTTAAAAACAGGTTTTTCACAACTTTGCCTACATGAAGCGATCATCATTGCATTAATGCATTCTAAGTTGTTTCCGATATCCAATGCTAATAAATCACCGACCAATGTCGAAAAGTGTTTGCAGTGTTCGCCGACGGACAATGTTAATGGACCTACATTAGGAAAGAAGAACCATTACCTACGCAACAGACTAAGTCACTCAACCCAGACCTTTGTAACAATTATCGATACACCGGTCAATGTTTTGATTGGTTGTCATGAGCATAGGTGATGATTTCAATGACCACAATGTATGTGTGAACATCAACTGAAAGCATTGATGGATTCTCTAACCCAACGGTTTCTAAGCAGTCAATAACAGAATGACCTCTTTAGAAGTGGCTTCGAAATAAGGCTGACGGGTGCTATTTTATTGACTTAAGTCTGTGTGGCAGCCTAGCAGGTCTAGTTAATTCATGTGTTATCATCAAGCTGATGAATCTGTCACTAATCGTAGAGATTGTAGGGCAAGTGATTTGGCTTCATAAAACTATCCTTTCATGTAGATTGTATTACAATAAACGACTTTGATGCGATTAGAATTCTCGATTTATTGAGCTGGTAGTGCTAATTTATTCGCCTTATCTCGTCAGCGGCCTATTACTTTCATACTATCCAGCGCTCCACTTCAAGACATCATCGCTGCCCATGGCATCCAGTCTGTCGCCTATGCTGATGATACACAGCTCTATC
>JAODTT010003357.1:0-10867 GCA_025400115.1 Pentamera pediparva
AATACATTCAACCATTCAAAATTACCTATCCTCATCGGCTGACTCATTCAGCTCTACGTGTGCCCACCTAATTGGTCGAGACATTAGCTTGTAGTCCATGTTGCCCTCTTGAAGAAAGGTCCTCTCTCTTGACTGCTCACATCCAGGGATAGGCAATTGGCAACTGCAGATTGAAGGATTCGGGGTTAAAATCCGATAAAAGACTGATCAGCTATTCCGATGTGCCCTTTTCATCTCCGATGATCCACCCTACCAAGGTGATATATGAATACCTGTGAGGAAACTGAGTACACCCTATGGCCTGCACTCATAGTGGCTGCAACCTAACTATACGGAATTGTCAGTGAGGGTGCAATCTTGTCAGTCAGGGCGCGATCTCAAATCGATTCTCTCTACACAGGTGCTAATTGGAGACCTGTGAGTGACTTTGGTTCACCTTCATGGCTGCCATATACTCTCTGGGATTGTTGGAGAGCATACCTAGTCTCATTGAAACAAGGGTGATGCTGTGAAGCGTTGTATTAAGTGCTATATAAATGCATGCATTATTACTATCTGTGAAGTGCTTTGAGACCGCTGTATAATAACCAGATATCATTTATTATCATAAAACTGTATATTGCCATCTAGGACAAATAAGCAGTGTTACATGTGAAAAGCTGCATTCAGGTCCGGCCAATGGAGACGTTAAATGGCCATCCCGGGAGCAAGTATTTCACCCCTGCTTTGTTGATTTGGGCACTATTTGAGAAGAGAGTCACAGGTGCCTATGCACACCCATGAGCCTCAGGATAGTACAGAGTAGGGTATTCCTTAGTCAGCTGATGCACCTTCAAGCATTACACAAGGCATTCTGTGCCAGTGTACTGTGGTGTATTTGCAGCTCTTCTTCCTATTCTGCTTCTTGTTACTGCGTCATCACACATCACACACGCTGGTGATGGCATGTATAAATAAAGTATATTATTTACTTTCATCAGCTTATCGTGCTTTGTACAGCATGTTGGTTGCGATCTATTTTAAATTTTCTTTTGCTTCTGCTTCCCATTGGAAACCTGCCTGAATAAAAGTCATGGGTCATGTGACAGACTTCCTCTGAAATGAAACAATGAAGAAATGTAAGAAGCTATTCCCAAACCCCACATTGTGAGGTTACAGCATGCTGTCCTGCCGAGATATTTACATGATCTGGATCTCAAACACTCCTTTTGTAGTGCATCCTTATTGAATTGTCGACAACTGAAATGTCAAAGTATCAACCAGAAGTATATTTAGTAGGTTCGATCGTAACTGTTCCCAGAAAAATTACCAACTTCCATTTCTTTATATTTTCCAATGCTAAATTAGTGGTCGCTAAACCTTTCACTGTGGCGGAGGAAAAGAGGGTGGTGATGCCACCCAGCAACCCTTGTTCACAATCACAGTTTCGAGAGATGGTTCAGCTGTTTTGAGGGCTAATGAAGTGTGAAACCACATTTTCTAAATTGACTGCTCAAATGCTTTTTTAATTGAAATTATGTGGAATATTGTATTCAGATCAGATTTACCATTCTCATGTGAGTTGAAAAAGGAATTTCGCATTGACTGTGCAAATCTTATTCTACCTCCCCCCGGAGATGTCATTAAAGACATTGTGTAACAACAGTCATGTCACATTTACACTGTCTCAGTGACTGAAAGCCATTTTGGGGTTGAATCTTCCTAATATACTAATCAGGAGGAATCATATTCTCCGAAGGCATGTTCAACAATTCCATTGGCCTTTAACACAACTTTGATAAATGTGCTCAAGATAAGTAGTTTCTGACCAATTTCACGGATTGCATAGTGATAGGACTGCATCAATATGGGCCAATTATGATTGGCATAATTTCTTATATTTTCCCGGGAATGTTCACATTTTCATTTCTTTTGGTTGCAGGATTCCATCTGTCTTTGTTCTGCTATTCCCTTGCTCCCCTTTTTATAGACCTGTAAATATGTTTATATCCAAAATCTTTCATTCTCCTTCAGTTTCTATATAGCTTTTTGTTTGCTTCATTCTGTTTGCTGTGAGCTTTATTCAGTCATGAAATACCATTGAGGGATATATAGTATAACATATATTAGGTCACATGAACTGCCAAAGGCTACAAGGGGTATGCCTATGTTAGGCTACAAGTATGCCTATGTTAAATCTAGGATCCAATATGTGCAGATGCAGAGTGCAGTATGAATAAAAGTCACAGTTTTGCCAAGGAGGAACATTCTTGAGAAGAGAAAAAGATGTATGAGATGGAAAGAGGATGAATATGTAGCAGCTGATGAATATGAACGGCTTTATGAGGAAGATATTCCACATAATTTGTTTGCGATATGCAGCATTATTGCTGCACACTGGTACATGCACTTTGCGTACACAGTGCTCGTTCCAACTAATTTTTAATCAATTTTTGCAGGTTAGCAAACCGAAACACTTTTCTCATTTGTGTTTGCGTCCGAGCGACATTTATCACATCGCATCTGCACTGGTGGAATCTCACCTTCATAGGCACCATGTTAGGAGTAGAGGGGCATCCACATTGGACAGCGCATCATGCCATATCTTGAATGCCATGCCACGCCAAGCCTGTCAATCATGAATGTAAACCTTACCAGGGGTTATAGCTAGCCACAATTGTGCTGGTTTATTTGTTTGTTTGTTATTGGCTAATTTATTTTGTGGCACTATCAGAAATTCCCATTAAAATTTTGAAGAGCGGCATTGTATGGACGGGTCTTTTTTTCTGTTCATCTTTTTCAGAGCGCAGTGTGGCGTCCAGTGTGGATACCCTTTTTAGGCTGTCGGCAAGTTAAGATCTCAGTATAACAATTCATGTCATCTAAGGTTGTCGCTGCACCTATACTGTTGACATGCATGATGATGCCAATATCATTAGGTCTTTTGAACTGCCATTGAATCAGTCTAACTGATAATTCAACCAAATATATCTTGTTTCCCATTTTCTTGCATTCAGTGCAATAAAAGCCTTACAATAAAATTCATCAAGAGAGAAATTACATACATACATACATCAAATTTCACATATTCATCTTACCCCATATTGACTCTTTGTCTGGAGAATGATAAGGACGATGGGGTGGCCAAACCGGACTTTTGTGTTATTGCCAGATGTTCAAAGGGCACTGGGCTAGGTGTAGCCTCCGATGTGGGGTAAGTATTTTGAAATAAATTTGACAGAATTATCAGTTTCTTGAATGTGTACGCCTGGCATTAGGTTAGTTGTTCTCGTTGTAGCCTCATTTATTGAGGCCACTTTAGGTGTAACACTTACAGAATCTGTGCTGATATGTTGTGGAAGGCACACAGTAGGCAGCTGGCATTAAGAGGGTTAATTTCACTGGTTGTCCTTGGTGAAGTACAGAGAATCCCGAAATCTAGCCAATATTAAACAGTTGCATTTAGCCCCACTGAAAATTAAATGTAATTTGTTCCAAACCATTACATTTTTGCCATGTTGCTTGGTGGAAATCATGAATCACTGCTTCTCCATTTGTGGTCCTGATTTTCGTACAAAAATGGTCATTATTAAATGGGCTGATTATGCCACAACTGAGCTAACAACTGACCCTCACTCACTGCTATCCATAGTATCCCGAACGGTAACAAGATTTGTCTTCCACAGAACCACTTCAATTAGTATTCAACATTATTATTTTGTTTTTATGTTAATATTTGTCAGCACAGCACAAATTTTCTCGCACCAGAGCCAATGATAGGCTCTTGGTTTCCATCACAAAGGCACTTCATGTGATATCAGAATTGCATACTAGTGATGTAGTGTTTGTCAGGTGGAAGGGGGGGACCAGACTTCGAGCACTTCTGCTGGTAATCGGTCTCCTAGTATATACTGGTCGCTGAGTATGGCTCCCTTGCCGTTCGTACTGCCTGCAGTTGTCTCCCATGAGGGACAATGGAAAATGTTTTTCCTGCCAAGCTGGATTGGCCACCACTCACAGTGCTATCTGGTGGCCAAATTGACAGAAAGTATCATCAATTCAGCCCGATTTTGACCTTTAGGTTCGTACACCAGGTGACAGGTCCGAGTCCTTGTCCAAGTCCTTCACTGTTCTTGTGCAAGCAAATTTATTGTTCATTTCACCCATAACAATGAAAAACTCATAACTTAACATGCCAAAACTACTGATATATTAGCAATGGTGCATTTAATACCTTGGCATAGCCTATTTGTGTTCCTGAGTAGCCTAAGCCATGTAGTGGTTATTGAACTGTGCCAAAAATAGTACAAATCAAATTTGCATAAGGACTTGAGGACTCGGACTCTGTGACTCGGACTCAGACTGAGAAGCTAAGGACTCGATCTCTGACTCGGATACCAAGGACTCGGACACGGATTGAAAGGACTCGACTCCAGCCCTGTTGGATATCATTCCTAAATAATTTGTTGCAAAGTTTTTGAGAGTAAATGTTTTGCATTGACTTGAGAGGCTGACTCTCGTTGTCCCCCCCTTCGATGTCACAAGGCATGTTGCAAAGTAACAGCTGTGTCTCATTTTCACACATACTGGAATTCTAATTGCTGTTTATATTTCCTTAGTGTACTGTTCCTGAGACACAATGGTAAATGACCTTTGGCCTCTAATTATCCCGATTGCTGACTTGCTGACAGGGATTTTACTCATGGCACAGAAACATCACACTCACCAAATGGGCACGAGACAAGCTCACACACGTCGGAAGGCAGATCTACAACAGGAGTCATCACCGAACTTCACTTTACAATGTCCCGGAGAAGGAATTATGTAAACTTGGGTCCAGAGCAGTGTCTTAGCCAGAGAGGCGTCTCCCCATCTTCGAGACGGCCTAATGGCCATGGAGGATGGCCAAAATCTTATCTTGCCTGTGAGTCAGCCAGTGTGGACAAACAAAAATCCTGCTAGATTTACCCTCCAGGTGGCCCGAAAATGCTTAAATTCAAAGCTCCATATAGTCTTCTGAGGCCCACTCGTCTTGAGTCGCATTCTGCGTTTGTGTCTGCGACTTGGAAGTGCCGATTGGCACATGCTATATAGTGATCGACTTTCAACATTCACAAGTGAGACACTCTACTGCCAAATCCTGGCTAAGGCCCTGGTCCAGAGTGGTGGGTAACTTGCTGTGTTGCTAAGGCAGTGTTGTGGAATACAAACATATGATGTGCTCATAACGTTGGCTTCAATGTTGTGTCGGACGTGAGAACTTCCCCGCAGTAAGAGCTTCCCATCTCATTTTTGCAGCGGGCAGGAAATACTAGCAGGCCTATATTGAGTTATTGACCCTCCCTGCTCTCTTGGACAGACAGTGTGACTTCAACACTTACATGCTGATATGTTGATAAATATAATCCAACAATCTTGATGTGAATTTTGGATCCTTGATGAAGACTGCAGCGCTCGAGTGAAACGAAGCACCACCATTACTCTTGACGAAAATAGACAGCTGCACTCGATACGATGGATGCAGCCCTTACACAGGGGCCATCTGCTTGATGGTGTTTATACAGGTGCAATGCAAATGGACCGCCAGCTGGGGTCATCTAAACTATGTATCACATTAATGCAATACCATGCTGCGATATGTACAGGCTAGGGTGGTTACATGGGGAAGGCTCGCTTGGCAGGGTCAGGAAACGGTGAAGAAGAGGTTTATTTCCAAAACTTTGTCAAATATTGCTTGGCAACACATCACCACACATAGTGTCTTCAAGATGTATAGTGGTACAAGTCACTCCCATTAGTATAAACTGCCTATAACATGTTGTGAACACGTTAACAACACCCCCACCCTCTACCTGCAGGGGGCAGTATGTTATTGAGTTAGTTCAAAGCCCCATGCAGTTGCCTGCAGGCTGAAGTTCCAACATTGTCGCTGCCCGTTTTATTTGACATATAACCAAATGGGCAGTGACAATGTTGGTACTTCGGCCAGCAGGCGGCTCGGTGGTTTTGAAGCCTCCTGCATTTACTGGCCTAAGTCCCAACACAGTTGCCAGCCATTTGACGTTATCAATGGGGCGGCAACAATGGTGGAATGTTGTTCAGCAGACGACTGGGGGGCTTTGAAGCTCAGTCTGAAGCCACACTTTGAAACCATCTGAAAAACTAGCAGCACCCAAAGCCTCCTTTCAAGTTATAGGGTATGGAGTATTATCTTTATATGCTGCTTTATGTGGAGCATCACATACAACATGTAGACATGTTGTTGAAATTACTGGCCAGGATTTCAAATTGGGATGAGTGGAGACTTCTGCACTCCTCTCATAAATAAATGAAGCAAATAAAGGGGAGGACCTTCACTGTCCTACAATAGCCTACCTTTGGTTTGACAATGACCATCCGCTTGCCGAGGTTGGGCCGAATGTATTTTGAGAAGTGGCTGAGTCGTGTGTGTTCGTCATGTTTCTCACAGAGCAGAACTGGCATCCTCTTTTAAATGTATGAGGCAAACAAATGGGAGGACCGTCATTGTCATACGATAGCCTACCTTTGGTTTGACAATGACCATTTGTTTCCCCAGATTGAGCTCAACGTCCTTTGAGAAGTGGCTGAAGCAGGTGTGAGGTTTCCTCTTTCAAATGTAAGGCTAGAGAAAAGAGTTTTCCATTTTCTAATTTTCCAAAACGGAATGTGGCTTTCAGAAAATGGCGAACTCTTGTCTCTATGTAAGGCAAATGAAGGGAAGAACTCTTCCATATGGTAGCCTACCTTTGGTTTGACAATGACCATCTGTTTGCCGAGGTTGGGCTCGATGTACTTTGAGAAGTGGCTGAAGCGGGTGTGTTCGTCATGTTTCTCGCAAAGCTCCGAGGCCCGTGTGGTCTTGCGGTTCCACCCCTGTTCGTCCCCCTGGAGGATCTTGCGGAAGGCGACGCTCTGGTAGATCCCGTGGCTCTGGAGCGCCTTCATCACCGCCTGCTCCTTCCTGTGGTGACGCAGGAAGCGAGCCATCGTCAGGTACGAGTAGCAGACGGTGAACATGGCTGGGTGGTGGCAGCAGACGGCGGGGCGAGCAGGCAAGACGTTGTCACAGCAACCGGCCCCTCATGCAACCCAGAGAGAGATGATGTCACTACATGCCATGCACGGTTAATAATGTCTATCTACATCTGAAGAATCACAAAATAGAAACGCTGTTGTCAGTAACAATAGACCTACAGGTGGCATGAAAATGTGAGAGAAGTTGCAGATCGAGGCACTTTCGAATGACGCAGCCCCTGGGTCTGATAATTATATCTCCACATTAGGAATACTTCGGGTCTCTGCCACCGCTAGTCAATTTTTGTGTTAGTGAAATAACTCACAAACGCCTTGTTGAATCCATTTTGAACTTCACACATGTCTGTCAAATGGAAATCTCGGATGGTTCGAAAGTGGGCATCATCGCACCGTTGAGTGCGACCATCTTGGATCTTTTTCGTTGCAGTATTGCACATTTTCCAACATGCAGTCTGTTTTGGAACCAACATTCACTTTTGTCCAAATTGGGCCATTGTGGATTCTTTTCGTGAAAATATCCTCCCACAGATTTATGCATTTCGGAACATGGCAATTGTTTCGGGACCAAGTTTCATTTTTGCCTGATTTTGTCCCATGCACCCGGCAGCAATTTGGGATTTTCAGGAAAGAAATTCCTGTTGCAATTTTGCATGTTTTGAACATGGCAAACATTTTGAGAACCTACTTTTATTTTTTTGCCCCAGTGGGCCACCTGACAGCCATTTCCAATTTTTTCCTCGTAGATTCACGCATTTCAGAACATGGCGCCCGAATTGGACCAACTTTCATTGTCTTCGTTGCCCCTGTTTGCTGACATGTGAGCATATACACGTTGGTGGTTCACCTGCCAGGCGATGTTTAGGTTAGGGGAATGTGATGCATGAATAACTCCAGATTTGACTATGGGTGCGTTCTTATCAACTGTGAGTGTTATATAGATACTTTTACCTGCACGTTTGTTGATTTCCGCGAACTTGTTATTCGCATGTTCTTTTTCACGCATATCATTGGCCCGTGCGATATGGACAATAGCTGCACGTTCTGAAAAGAACATTGCGTGCTCAGAAAAGTGGGCGTGGCTCCATCTAACAGTCCTCTGTGACCGTTAGCTCTGTTAGTTGATCATGCGCTCTGGTAACAGATCCGAATTCTTCATTGACTGAAAATGACGTAATTGTCATTTAAAAAATAAATAACACAAACAGTTGACAATAACGCACCCTATGACTCTCGATGACCCTCTCAATAACTCTGTGATCCTGACACTTGACTGACTTTGGTTGCCATGCAATTGACAAATGCATATAATTCAAAGCAGACAGTACACACACAGCAAGCCACTTTTTCCCTGTATCAGGCTGTATAGCCATTCCCAGAGGAATGGAGTGAAACCATCGATGTTAAACCTTAAGGTGTGTGTGGGGAGGAAGGGAGGGGATGTACGTTCGACCAAGGAGACATGCCTCCCCACATATTGGGAACACCAATTTCTCTCTGTTTCCAATTTCCATTTATTAGTTTTTCCACATATTGCAATTCATGTACAAAAATAGTATTCATATTATACAGTGCAAGACAATTTACACTGATGTGGAGGTAAGCAAGCTAGAAACCCTCAAGTCTTATCAATCAAGGAAGCTTACTCTCTGTAGTAAATATAATGATCAATATATTTTTATCATGATGAATGGAGAATAGGAACAGTTTGTTTTTGGCACATTGACGGTTGTACAATCTGGCACGTTGATATGCTAAAAGTTGCCTGGTCTCTGGCAACCTAACATATGCCAGTTCCACCCAATACCTCCTTTGATCCCAACCAATGCAGCTAACGAGTCTTTGATTAATGAAACCACAAACTAACATCGTCAAGTCCAGTGACACAGCAGCCCATCACCATCACTTTACCTGTCACACAAAGACTACCGCTACAGCCATCTCCCCCCTCAAGCCTTCTCCCCAGGGGGCCACACACCTATCATCTCATCAAACAACGACACTCATAACCCAATATCATATCACAGGAGACTGCCCAACCGGTCCCTGTGCATAACTGACGACAACCACACACCAGCTGCACAGAACTAGTAAGATGAGAGTTACGATGCTGTAATGACTGTCCAGTTGACACATATCTTTCTTCCGAACCTTCCAGCAATGAGAAACCAATCAGCCAATCCGGTTCATTCGATCAAATCAGGTGATGAACCTTCAAAAATCCTTCATTTAATTTTTTCGAAATGTTTCGGGAAAAGCCTATCCATGAAGAACTGAACAGCATTCCCAGGTTAGCTGACCCTAAGTCTTTCGTTTGAACGGAATCCCACACAGAAAAGCACTAAAAAATTATCCATGTCATTTGAAATTTGCTTCTTTAAACTAACTGTCAAAAGCGATGTGTTGAAGCGAGGCAAGAAAGTGATCTGTGATGGCTGGTTTGTGAACCAAGAATTAGGTCAATAACTAGCGGCTGTGACCATTGAAATTGGATCTCCCAAAGAGGATGGTTAGAATACCAGACGGCAGTTTGTATAATATATACCAGGTACAGTGTGGCATGATTTATGATATATGAAAGATGTGTTAGGATAGCTCATAGCTGTAATGAACAGTGTTGAGGCTTAGGTGGCTCAGTAATAGTAACAAGAATCTGATATAGTTTTCCGTTCAATCCTACGACAATTCAGTCCAACTCCATGACAACTCTCAGCATATAAGTTAACAGGGTCTCAGCCAGGATTTGGGAGCAGGGTGTCTCACTTGTGCATGTTGGAAGTCACAACAGCATGTACCAACTGCCACTTTCAAGTTGGGGGCACCCGTGCGGACGGCGGCTCAAGTCGATCGGGCCTCAGAAGACTATGTCCAGAATATGGAGTTTTGAGAGCTTTTTCAGGTCACCTAAAGTGTAAATGTAGTAGAATTAGGGGTATTTGTATTTCTCGATGGCCGTCTCACAGGCCGTCTCACAATAATTTGGCCATCATCCATGGCCTCTAGGCGGTCCAAAAGACGGCAAGACACCTCCCTGGCTAAGACACCGCTTGTTAGGCACTCAAAGTCAAGAGTCCTGAACTCCTGGTTGAGTTTGTTAGTGTTAGTGGGTATTACTCCAGTGCTGAAACTTGAGAGTCCCAGACAAATTTCAGAAGATGGGATGGTTGCAAATTACCTTTCACTCAACAGACCATGCAGTAATTATTCATCCAGGTGAGATGAGTCTCGACGATACACTAACAATAATGCATTGTGAAGAATGTTAGTAACATTATGACAGGATGCAGACTGTTTTCTTCATTCAAATACCAACAGGCAGGAAAACCTTAAAATCACACTGCAAACTGCATGAAAACACTGATCTTAAACTTGGTCATGTAGGCCTAATGATCACATTGGTTGAGAATAAATGCACAAAACTCACTGGTTTGTGAAACTGTGAACAATGATACTCACTGCAAATAGCACTCTGCACCAACACCCCCTAGCACCATATCGAATAACTGGCAACTAGCATCCACCTACTGGCAGCCCTGGCAAGCTCTCATCTTTCTTATCTTGCCATTACTGAGCATCACGTTTCAAGTTTCTGGACTCTCAGAATTTGGGGGTGGGGTGCAGAATGCTATATGTGGTGAGTTGAGTTTGTGAAATAGTTACAGGAATAAAGAAAGATCAATCTGAAAAGATTATTTATCTCATACAAGAAATTGAACCTTTTTTTCAAATAAAATATGAGTGTTAGGGGTGGATGAAGAAGAATAATGAATACTAATATCATAATATATCGAATAATCAACTGAAGTACGATACTGAAAGGCCATAGGTCATGTAA
>JAODTT010003467.1:0-10865 GCA_025400115.1 Pentamera pediparva
ACTTCAATCTGACACCTGGTTTTAGAGTTACAGGAGGTCAAAGGTCCGTTTTAGCACAACGTATGCAATTTTTTCAAATTAGTTGGATTTTCATGAAACTTGGTGGATATGGTCTACCATCGGTCCCGTGAAGTTTGACAGCAGAGTCGAGGTCACCAGAGGTCATTTATCTTGTCTGATTCGCATAAATAATATGATTTTCATTGAACTTGTTTCCTTACCGCTTTCATGCCGAATCATATTTCCGTGGGTATTTTCGGTTGTCAATGGCACCTTCCGGTCAGAATGAGCTATAATTTGACCACATGTGACCTAACTTGAAAAAGATGCATACGTTGTGCTAACAAGAACTCACCTCCATACACCAAAATTTCAGCATGAGGGTATTTACGGTTCACGAGATATCGAGAAAAGATATCATCTAACACAGACAGACAGACAGACAGACAGACAGACGGACAGATGGACGGACAGACGCACGAAAGAGTGATCACTATGTCTCTCCCTGAACAAAGTTCAGGCGAGACAAAAACCACTGACCCGCCAATGTGACATGAGGGTATTGGGCTATACTGAAAAAAAATGAAAAAATGCAATACTTACATTGGCAAACGAGGGCTGCAGCCATGCAAGCCCCCTGTGAGGTGTCAACCTGAATTTGGTACCCGGGACATTCTGAAAGCATGCTTTCAATCCCAATGCACCCTAACTCTGTCAGGAAAATGGGCGACGTCGCACCAGTAAAGACAAAGCTTGGGCTGCTTCCTGCCAGCATCGCACCCTCAGTGTAGCCTGCAAGAAAACAATGTGGATCGGACGAAAGTGAGTTGGAAATCCAGGGGTACACACCATTACGAATACACACACACAATCAAGACTTGGGCAGATCAGTGTCATTTCCAAAGAATTGTGACAGTTTAATTCTACCAAGTTACAACGTGCATGGGCATAACCATGTTTGGCATACCCTTGTATGGTTGTGAGTCCTGGGCGGTCAAAGTTGATGATCCTCGGGAATTTGAGAGCAATTATATGTGTATGATTCGATCTTAAGCATTTATGTTTCAAATTAGTTAAGAACGAGCGTGAGCGTTGTACGATTACCACATGGCTTGAATTGAGTGTAAACTGACCGGCCGAGTCAGCCTGTCCGTGATCTTTAACCTTGTCTAAATTAGGTGCTGGCTTCTGTAATAGGCTTCGAGGTCACATTGAGCCCATTGAAAGGTGAATTTCTCCTGAATCCTAATACTCCTTCCAGGATCCAGGGGTACACGTCTTCAGTTCGATTTTGCTTATTTGGTTGTCGGTTCAAGGATCCCAGACTGTACTAGGCATGTATTTCATAATGGGTCCGACGAGATATTCACCACCTTCCCGTTTGACATTTATGTCTCTGATGCTTGTATTTCCACGGAGGAACTTTGGGGAATTTGTTGCTTCGGTGGTTTTGCAGTCTATGTGTTTTTTCCAACGAAGATCACCTCCGAAATATTTACAATGATGGACGTTTTCAGGCCCTTCCCAAGGAGAATGTAACAATACTTCGCAGGTCTCCGTTTGCGTGAATACTAATAATGCATGTTGAGTGTCTGGGTCCTGCTGCATAAGTTTGGCATCTGAGGCGTATTTCATTGCCATGTAGATATTATTTGAGAATTGCACTTCATTGCTCGACTTGTTGGTCCCACACAGACGTAGGTATATGCTGCACCGAATGACCGGAGTGCGCTGTACTACAAGTTGTACCTCACTGGTACCCAATAAGCACCTGGGTGGAGAGAAGCAGTTCGAAACAGATACCTTGCTCGAGGTCACAACGTGGACTCGAACCCATAACCTCGGGATTGCGAGCTCAACGGAATTAACAGCTAGTCCACCACGCTCTCAAAGTCTCATCCGCAAAGAGTGCAGATTCTGAGTGATGCCGTTTATATATGAAACAGGCAGGGGGAACAGACCCATGGGTCACGACGGATGTTACTCGGATACTGGAAGAGGAGATTTCTTCTAAGACTACTGATTGGGTCCTGTCAAATAGGGAGCTTTTGATCCTTTCATCTGGCTACCAGTAATACCGACAGTATTTTAGCTTCTGCATCAGCCTATTATTTCCCTCGTTGTCAAATGCCTTTGAGAACTCCAGTGCACGGACATGTTTGGTGGCCACCATGCATACTTTCGGTTACATCATTTATTAAATCCAGGAACTATGTCTCGCATGATCTCTTATATATGTTGTCTCGAAAGCCGTGTTGGAAGGCATAAAACATGTTACGTTTTGAAGCAAAGGACATTACATTACTGCAAATGACGTGTTCCAATAATTTCGACACCATACATAATTGCATGTGAGGCTGACAGGGCGATACTTTTTTTGTCAGTCGGAACGTGCCTTTCAGCCAGCGACTTCCTCGATCTCCAGCGGTTCGGCAATAACATCAGCCAGTTCTTTGAAAACTTTCGGACTAATATTATCAGGTTCAGCAACTTCTCCAGGCTTCATGTTCGTAAGAAGCCTCAGGACACCGGAAACAGTGATATTTATGTTCGGCAAATTTGGAAATTGATGGGGTGTCGGTTCTTCAACGAAAGGGGATCTCACTAGACTGACCAGAGAAGTCTAACTGAAAACTGGCGACTCCGCTTTAAGTTTAGGGTCTGATGTAAGCTTTTCATTCATTCTAAGAGAGGTGAGCCAGGTGACACCATGAACGTCGGTCCTTTCGTGTTAACCCGCTACACCGCTTTAGTCAACAGTTATCGTGTGTACAAGATTTTCAAACTTTGACTACTGTTGTCCTGAACGAACTTTGGAAGTGCTCTAAATTTAAAAGGAATCATACAGTACTCGTAATGGTCAACTGACATAACAAGTATGAGCTCTTGCGTTCAACAGATCAAGCCAGGGACAGAATGACCATTGACTATCCGAAATACTGAATAACCCACACGCCTTTTTATCTACTGGAGTGTTATGCAAATGGTGACATGCGTATGAATAGAGACTGACAGATGTTTTTATTTGGTGATCGGGACTCGAAATACAAGGCTACCGGATTACTAGTGATTCGGTTTCAAAACAAATCAAAATGCCTATGAATTATCTCTCGGTAGAACAGGACTAGGAGTTTTTTGGCGCTCTATTTTCAATAAAAAAAATGCTAACATACTATTTCCATAGAAAAATTGTCAAATGTTGCAGAAACCTCCCGTAATTATAATTCATTCCGTGCTCAGTCGTCGCCCCTTCACATGCCGCTACCACCCTGCAGGAGTGATGCAGTGTAAGGAATTGCCCAGAGCTCCAGGCATGTCGTTCAAACGACTAATTCACATCTATAATAAACTTTAGGAATCGTCATAACGAAATGATCCTCTTTTATGGCTCACTTGCCGGACACGGATATCGAATCCATACAAGGCCGGCAAGGGTGCATACCTGGATACTACACTCTCGTCAGCTGCGAACCTCCACAGGAGGCGCAATACCTCTGTGGCGTGACCGCTATGAAGGAGGAGGTCGTTACACGCTGAGGCAACCTGCAAATCAACCACCCCTCCTTGTGTGCAATCTGGATAAAGCGCTTGCTCACGGATGCAATGCGGACTCGAACCCATAATCTCTGGATTACTAGCTCGACGCCTTAAACGCATTCGTCGTTTTTCAATGTTCCAATTGGGAGACGATACCAACTACGGCACCCAGTTTGATTATATAAACAGTCGTCGTTCAATAGAAATCTCACCGAATGATGGACCATTAACTGTCGGAATAGTCCTAATAGAAAACAACCTTGGTCAAGCCTACACGGGCCTTGTGAAGTTTGGTAGTGGTCACCAAAAGGCCGGACATGACAAGTTGCTATCTATATAAGTGGAGCGCACCACCATATTGGCGCGTAGATACCAAATGAGTCGATTATACAATTCAGCTCTAACGCTGGAAAATGAATTCAGCCATGTTTGTGGGGAACGAGTGAAAAAAAAAATCGTCTGACAATTGCAAGAATGGGCATGGGAAGTACATCACTGCGAGCAGAGCGCGGGAAAAATGTTCGGGCTAAATATTTTATTGAGTCAAGTATGCATTTTAGCTCTATATATGTGTTTGAAAGAGAAGGCGTGAACACAGACCCCACTACGCGCTTGAAAGATGTGTTCGCAGGAAACACGTGAACAAGTTCGGCTCCATTTCAGTCATTGGGTCATATGAAACACACCGCGGAGCACGCTAAAAATTGTGCACATCATTTTTCGAGATTTCGTTCAAAATTCGGGGCACTTGTTACAAAATTCCGGCAATTTAATTGCTTTCACCAATCTCTTCACCAATCCCTGTCCGACTGTGTATCCATCTAATTTTGTTTCAGTGGGAAAGTTTGCTATCCTGCCCCTACCTCGTACGCGTATGTGTATTCGCGTGAGAATGGAATATTTGTAGGTGAATATATTTCTTGGTCTCTCAGAAAAAGGAAGAGATGTGGAAAGAATTACACAATAAGCCGGCAGAACGGCAGAATTTGCTATATGGAATATATTGCTCACGACACCTTAGAGGTAGACCGCGCGTGAAGCGCGATGATTTTTGACAATCGCATTCGCGGTCTTCCTGATAATGGAACAGCCTGCTATCCGTGAAATATTCCTCAACCCCTCAACTGAAATCGTTCTCAGAATATTTTGTATTTAAGACCGGCTGCGACAGAAGGAAAAATACATCAGATTGTCAGTGAGTCAGCGACTGAAGGGGGGAGGTGTTCCCTCATTCCCCGTTGACTCTAAAAAAAATACGCAAGTTGTGTCGAATTCTACACATCGCCGGTGCACATAGTGCACCACCGAGGCAGGTGAATAAATTTACACCTTTTGTGTAGAAGTTTAACACATTAGAGGTGTAAAGTTTAACACATCAGAGATGTGAGATCTACACATCATGGTGTAAAATTTACACCAGTTGTGTAGACTCTTTTGACACATTACAGGTGTAAACTTTCACACGAATTGTGTGGAATTCTACACACCACCGGTGTAACTAGTGCATCAATGCGGAAGGTGTGACCCCTGTTGTGTAAAAGGAGAGGGAACATGTTACATCAACGTGTAATATTGAACCATACTGAAAGTTATAGATGAACAAACCATTCAGATTTTAACTTTACTACTCAGCGGAATCCAATTGCCTATCATTATTATTCGAGGGTTTACATGATTATTCCTGACAAAAATATATTAACCACTTAATGACTTTGTTAATCGACTTTTACCTGGTTCATCATCAACGATGAACATGCTCACATCTGATTGGCTGCTCAGCAATGATGATTTTGGAACAAATTACACATATTTCTACTCCTTGCGGTGCAGAATTAAAATTAATTACACATCTTTCTACTCCTTGCGGTGTAGAAATAAAATTTATCCGGTGATGTATAGATAATTGAACATTATTTTCATTTCTCTACTCCTCGCGGTGTGGAATTAGAATCACTCCGGTGATGTGTATATTTTTCTACACCTCTTTTTTTAGAGTGAACCACGCAAACTCAAAGTATCTCAATATTGTATAATGGGGTGATTGTTGATGTTCGAAGAAAGTATTATTTGGTATGTTTGTATACAAGGAGCAATCGCACGCACTAATGTTTTTCTGAACGTTATTAGGGTGGACTAGTTGTTATTATGTAAACTGAAATTGTTCGTTGTGGATATAGCATATATAAAAACATGGAGGGAAGTATTTTACCGACGCATAGCCTATATGGGGTGATTGTTGTTGTTCAAAGAAATTATTATTTTGGATTTTAGGGAGCAATCACAATAATTAATGATTTTCCCAACGTTATTATGGTGGAATAGTTATACATGTGAACCGTATAGTGATTTGTTGTAATATAGCATGATTAAAATGAGAAGGAAGCGGTTTACCAACGTATATATGGGGTGATTGTTGATGTTCGAACAAAATATTTTTCTTCCTTCTCAGTACAAGGAGCAATCACACGAACTAATTATTTTCCCTACGCTATTAAGGTAGTAAGTTGCATGTGAACCGAACTGATACGTTGTAAATATATCATGATTCGAAATAGATGTTGTTTGACCGAATTGTTGATGCTGGAAAAAGTATCAATTTGTCTTTCTTAATCAACGTGATCAGTGTTCGTTTTAGTTGAGAGAAGTCACTCAAACTAACAATCTGCCATGTGAAGTATGCAAAAACTTTAAACCAGTTCGCCAATGGACGCTTGTTCAGAAAATTCATCAGCTCAAAAGGTATAGTGCAGCTCAAAAGGTTGTCCTAGGTGTTCGTGGAGTATGTGATAAACCAAATATATACCGAATAACAGTGGCGGCAGCATTTCAAATATCGAGGTAAAAACTGTTGACGATATCGCAGTGAAACGAGAGCTAATATTCTATTAGCAGGCTGGCTTATGGTAATGTGACCGCTGCAATAGGTTACGAATGTTCAGCTAAGCGTACAATATCACCAGTTTCAAATAAAATAGGCCTACTTGTCGTTCAGTTGTTATTCTTGTGTTTCTAACTTTGGTATAATTATAAACAAATAAATACCCGTTTCTCATTATAGTTGCTAATTTTCATGAATAATTATTAACGTAAAATAGCCCAACTGCCCATTTTTTTTTATCCAAGATGTATAACCCCACACATTGCTGTCTAGTCTATCTGTGAGCAGGGCGTCGCTAGAGGGGTGTAGGAGGGTGTAGGAGGCACCGGCAGTCGGCAAATCCTGTCCTAGTCGGCAAATTCAGACTGGAAGAAGAATTCTATAGTTGCACCTAGAGTATAACTGAATGAATATAATCTTCAGTGGGGAAAAAATAGTGCGGAAGGTATGATGGAAATGTGGACAGCACTGACGAACGAACAAATCGTAACACGAAACTTTTACGATTATTTTAGTTTATCCACGCCTGGTACAAGGGAGGCTTCAGAATAAAAGCCACCCCACATCGCCAGTGCGTGTATATAGTTTAGTATCTACGTTGAACCCAGTACAGTGCAGCATATACGTGCAGTTTAGTTAACTCTCGCACAGTCAATACTATAGAGAAACGGTCCACCGCGCCGCCATATTTGATTCTTCGCTTCGGAATTGTCTTCGAGAAGAAGAGCACACGCGACATTTGGAGGGTAAGTCACACACCTCACATTTTCTAACATTTTCCTCCAAAGATTCCTTTTGCCTTCGGGAATCAAAAGTCATTCTGTCTCCGAAGCTTGCGCCAGAACGCAAGTCTGCGTAGGGATTCCCTGCCGTGATTAGGCAGCTATAGTATTCCTTTGTAGGCTACTGTCACAAAGGGCTTAGCCTGGAACACATGCAATCAGGACTCGGCCATATCCTCTCACCCGCTACAAACGTTACCTTTGAGAACAACACATCATCACAATTGATATATAGTCATGATTATTACTGTAAGTATTGTTATGTTTTCGCCATGTGATTACAAGTTGATAAATAAATAACCATATTGGTGGATTCAAACCTAACAAAATACCAGTTACGTTGCTTATATTTAGGGACAAGAGATGTGCAATGTCGTACAAAATGAACAAGTCACACGTGCGATAAGCTAGTTCGTAATTAGAGCATGGGCATCGCGCAATATGACCATGGTGGTATAACTTTGTCAGGGCTTTGAATCCGTTCATAGGCTTCACTGTAGGAGTGTCTATCTGGTTGAAATAAAGATACAAACATTGCGATAACTCGGCCCGAACTAGCTGAACTCGACGAATAATCATCAAGAATAATTTGAATAAATATTATGTGAACTGTCGAGCCCTCTGCAAACCACCAGATACCTAAAAACCCATAAATATTTGTCATCCCTACCTAAAAATCAACGCCGACTGCGCTACGCCTGGCAATAACAATATAGAGGACGATTGTATTCCACGACGGGTGAACTAAGAATTACGGGATTTCCATTCGTGTGTGAAAACACCACCGCCAGTGAATAAACCCGTAAATTTCTTAATATTTCCTTTGTCTCCTGGCGGAATTGACACGCAGTTTTTGCAGAAAATAGCATGAAACATGTTCTCTCCAATCCATGTGAAGCCCAATTTGAAAAACGAGGGAATAATAAGGCGAATTCTCTCACAGTCCACTGTCACTTCATTGAAATAATCTGTGTAACGTTGGGCCATCAGTACGGAATTATTCACGCATGTCAGTGTTAGAGGTCAATGCATGACGCATACGCAGGAGCTAACTACGAACTAGCTTATTACTTCAAAATCAGAATCAACTTACTCTATTCTAGGATTTCAAATAATTGGTTATCCAACTAGAAATTGTGGCTACGAAAATTTTTAACCACGCTGTCCATGTGTTCCATGATTGCTGCTTTTGATGACCAACCTACTAGCTCAGAGGCCCCAAATACCGGAAACTTCGCAAAGTTCGTGTTTCAGCGACGGAGGCGCAGCCTAATTTCTGCGAATTTGATTAGTTAATGGCCCACGTTCAGGTGTGTAAAAAATATCAATGAACTCACGCAGCCAGAAGCATGCTTTTAATCACATAGAAAATAGCAGTTTCAGAAATTCGCAAATGTGCTTCAAATTAACATTGGCATTCACGAAACATAATAAAAAGTACCCTACATATTGTCCTGATTGTATCACACAGATACGGTAATAATTCGGTCTCGTCATTTCCAGCTTCAGCGAAAGCCCACGCCTGTTGTCATTTTTCATGATTTTATATGACTAATTCGCAATCCCACATTGACATGATCGAGTTTCGCACCGAACTCCGTTGTCCGCAGAGTAGATATCCCAAATCTCAGCCTGAACTGTGCTATAGAAATCGAGATATGCTGAATGAAAGCTGAACGTCACGCGACACGCGAGTAAAACCAATACTGTCTCTGTGTCACATGACACATGAAAAGTAATTATATGGTCACTGCCAGAAGCAATCATCCATGAACTTATCTTTGTTGAGGGGCTTCGTTGGGGTGGTAAAGGGGGTGTGACTGGTGTGCTTCTGTGGGGCACCACACGAGAAGAAAATACACATAGTCACAGTGTTGATATACAACAAGCATACAAAAATGCACAGTTGGGAGTTTGTTCTATAAGAGAAGAAAATTATTAATCGCCTAACACAAATATACTTGCATTCAGAGAATACACAACTACACCATCCTACAAAATGTTCATGCCAACATGTTCAACATCAATTTATATCTACATTTCAGTGATTTAGGCTGTCCTGACCTTTCACGAACGTTGATAACAAATTAAATATGGTCAACGTGAAGATTCAGTGCTAAGGGTCACAAGGTTTATAGGTCAAATGGCGCAAGAAAACAAATGAGGTCAGTTCACACAGACGAACACATCTTTCTATTGTGCCACCCCCTCCCCAAAACATAACAAATTAGCCCTCAAGGTCAAGAGGTCAAATGAGGTCAAAGTAGATCACCAGATGTAGTTCGCTCAGACAAACAACACTTTCCATTATGGCCCCCCTTAAATATTTCATTGCCAAGATGTCATTGTCAAATTTATGAATCTACATTGCAATGTATTAGGCTGTCCTGACCTTTCACGAAGGTTCATAACCCAACAACGAATCTGGTCGTCACAAAAAAGTAGCCATCAAGGTCACGAGGTCAAATAAAAAAGGTCGAATAGGGTCAAAGTAGGTCACTAGATGTAGTTCGCCCAGACTAACAAATCTTTCCATTACGGCACCCCTCTAATATGCCTCATTGCCAATATATCAATGTCAAACGTCAAATTTATCCACATAATTTCAATGATTCAGGCTGTCCTGACCTTTCACGATGGTTCATAACTTGTGATAGGAATGTCGCAGTACGTCAGTGTAATTGACTTTGTAGTTTGTCTCAACAAGACGAATCTTCTTGTCACAAAAATAGCCATCGAGGTCACGAGGTCAAAAGGTCAGATGAGGTCAAATGGTCAAATGAGGCCAGAGAAGGTCACCAAATGTAGTTCACACGGACGAACAAAACTTTCTATTACGAAACCCTTCTAAGATGTTTCGTCGCCAAGATTATAAGGGTTCTCCTCTATTGACCTTGATTGACGTTGACCTAACAACAAAAACACCATATGTGCAACACCATGGGCCAAAACAATTTTACCTTTATACATACGTGCGTTTTATTTTAAATATCGTGACTCAGGGGGCTATTCTAACGAAAACTTAGTAAAAAACACGGTTTGGAGTTCGATTTTATCTACATCTAACGCGCAAACTGTTTTCACTGAGAAATATTGTCGAGTAATTGATGCTGCGTCTTTGATGTCCTGAAATGTTGAAAGTTCCCAGTACATGGGCCAAACCGCATGAAGGTCAAGTTTTCTTACGTCCGGGAAAGTCGTAAAAGTGGTCCCTCTCCTGAAGTATTGGGAAATTGTGATGTTCAAATGAGAGGATTGAGGTTGTTTAGCCACCTTGAGAGGATGGATGAAGACAACTGTGTTAGTAAGTGTAGATATTCAGAGATCACTGGATGGGCCTCGAAAGTCTTGGGATGGGGTTTTAGGGAGGGATTTACTAGTGGGAGTTTGGCATAATTTATGATCTCGCAAGGAACAGATGTTTTTGGAAGAGAGTCACTTGTGTCCGGCCTATACGCATGTTAACATGGATAAAATATGTCAAAGTGTGTATATGATGATAATGATGTACTTGTAATGATGTACTCTGATCACCCTTGTCGGTTTAATGATCGAGAACCTGAGATCCCGGCCTAGCGGCGGTTCGTGTGGTCCAAAAATTGCTTCGTAGTGAAGCCGAGCCGCTGAAAACAGTCAACCCTTCCCCTTCCCCTCTCCCTCCCTCGCCC
>JAODTT010003578.1:0-10863 GCA_025400115.1 Pentamera pediparva
ATCGTCAGCTGCAATAGATCCGCTGTATGAACTTGAATGTGGCCCGATGGGTAGCCTACATAGTTTGAACAGTGACCCAAAGTGAGCATTCCAAGTAGTGCTGCATAAACAAGTAAGTACAAGTAAATACCACATTATATGCCAAACATTTACCAGACAATTTATTTGCTGTCATAGACCCACCAGACGACCCCAAAATGTGTGCTCGACTGTACACATGCTGTTCGTGCTGAACCACTGGGTGGTCAAAAAACAAATCTGCAACAATGATCCGGCCAGCAGCGCGGCCCTCGATCTGCAGGGGCCCAATGCCTAGATCACTCAGTCATAATTTCTACCCCGGTGAACCACAGCACGTCAGTACTCTTGGAGAAAATGGAGCTCAGTGAAGTGACACGATGGGCCTATGCATGATTTCCTGTGAGAAATATAGATCGTATAATTGACAAACAGTATACATGTGCACTTGGGCAAGTATAATGCATTGCTTCTGCAGAAACGTACTGTCTGGGAATCCTCAGACAAAATAATATTGCGGTTTCTAAAAAAAAGGTGAATGGTCCTAATGAGTTCAATTCGATGGACAACAAGCTTCTTCATATGATGTGGGGTGTCGGCAATATTTGTTGTTAATAATTAGGAAGGGAAGGTTAATTACACAAATACAAAATAAACTGCCGATGCAGCTCAACATGAAAAAACAGCTGAAAAATGACTGGCACTGTGGCACAAGACATCCATACAATGGGTCGTTTGCTCGTTCAGTTATTAATTGATAAGGACCTGGCAACTCGGAATATTTACAGACCTTTGGCTCATCCGGGCCACATATTCGAGGGCGTCAGGCGGGCCCTCAGCAGCCGATGATTTGTCTTGCATTTGTCAATCTGTATTTGAGTGAACATGACAGTTCTTATGCACTTGGTTTGGAGCGGTACTTTCCTCGTTTGATCGAACCCATAACATTGTCCCACTATGGGTCGTCCGGTGGGCCCATGGCAGCTGATAAAATATATTGAATGGGGACCTCCATACTATGTGTCATCTACGCATCATTCAAAACTTAATTATGAGTGGTAGGCTACTCGGAATGCTTACTCTGGGTCATTTCTCAGACTTTGGGCCCCATTTGGGTCACACCCGAGGGCGTCTGGTGGGCCCTTTGCAGCCGATGATTTGACTTGCATGAGTCATTCTCTATTTGGACATAACAGTTCATTCCCCCTTGGTTTCTTGTGGTACCTCATCCGTTTGATCCGGCGCATTTCTTTGGCCCACTATGGGTCGTCCGGTGGGCCCAGGGCGGCCGATTGAATGTCTGTCACAGGAATGCCATGATATGTGTTATTAACTCATCAAATGAATACTTGGAAGAATGGTATTCGAAATGTTTACTTTGGGTCAGTTTCATACTGTGGGCCACATCTGGGCCATATTCGGGGCGTCTGACGGGTACTTCGCAGTCGATGATTCGTCTTGCATTGGTAATTCTGTGTTTGGGTGGCCATAACACTTCATATGCACATGGTTTCATGTGGTACCTCGTTCGTTTGATCCAGCGCATTTTTTGCCCTTTTGTGGGCGTCTGGCGGGCCCAATGCAGCTGACATTTTGTCTGGCAAGGTCCAACCTATACTATGTATGATGTGTATGTTAATTTCAAGTTGGTTTCAACTGGTACTTAGAATGTTTGATCCAGCGCATTTGTCAGCCCCTCTTCACAGGGCCCAGGGCCCACACGCAGCTGATGGACCCCGGCAAAGTCCATATCTGCATTAGTCATGTTCCACCCCATGCTATCCAATGCTCAGATATTGGTACCTCGTTCTGTGATCCAATTGCTCTGGGCTGCCGCTCTGATACGTGGTCGTTCCTACGGGCGGCCACAACCCAACGAGTCCCATATACCGACAGAGCACGGTGGACAGGATTGTCCAATGGGGGGCGCGCCATTTGCCCTAGGATACGCAGTTGCCAGTCACTAATCAGGCAACTAACCTTCGCCATCGCCGTCTCTCTAAGAATCCCAGATTCGCTCGATACAGACCCACTAAAGTAAATAAACTACTCAGTGACCTCCACGTTCTCACCCAACACCTGAACCGACTCAACGGCACTGTCCAAGTTACAAGTCGGGTTTGCCTCCCGACTGAGTGCCCCAAGGGCATCCACCAGAAAATCCACGAAACAAATGAAATCACAGCAGTCTGTGTGAACCGCCACCTTCGCCATGATCCAGTCAATACAAGGGAGGGGTGAAGAGTGTACGCGCTTGCGTATACCTACAACCGAGAAGAAGCACCACCGGCACACTTTACAGCCCTCTCAGTACCGCGATACAGAGAGGATATCAGGTGTACAAGACGGGTTGGCTAACCACAATGCTCAAGGATTTCACCAAAGAGCCCCTGTAACACGCAAATTCAAAAGCCTTGCGGGAGTCGATATGTAGAGATTCTAAGGTTTTAGGAACACCCCGTTTCAGCTCAATATCTTCGAAAGTATCCCAATACATCCACATTGAACCACCGAGCCATCACAATGATCTGGATGAAGTGAAAATCCTAGAAATTGAGCCATGGTATTTTGAAGGGGGAATAAAGGAGGCCATATATCCGGGTCAACCAGTTATCACTCAACAGAGACGGGGTTCGCTACAAGTTACCGATACCGACAGTCCACAGCTCATTGTTGGAGTCACGTGTGTTCGGAAGGTCACCTGCACTTGTTGCAGTTCGTCGTCGACGATTCGACTGAAATTACAGGTACGTCGGATATTTCATGTTGAGATCAAGCGTTTAAACTTGTCTGCGGGTATGTTAATATTTCGAGAAAACGTTAGCGTTCATGCACGTGCCTAAACGTATTCAAACTAACTTGCCACCTTCTCAAATCATTCATTTATTTAAACATTAAAGGGTAAACTCCCTTAGCGAGATGCTCACATAAAACATGAATATATTGAAAAAAGAGACAGCATAAACTGAAATTAAACCTAGCATAAACATTAGACAAGGATAATACTTCACGTGACAACGTCTACAGAAGGTTGAATAACAGTTGGTGTCACTCAATACATATTCCTACACAGTCCACGTCATTGATAGGTAGCTGAACATCAGGTAAATAAGCAGTCGTCTTACAGCCGCATAGGGATTGGAACATTCCGATCGTGGATTGTTGGGGCATTGACCGGAGAGCTTCCATTCCAGTGAAATTCCATTCCATCGCGTTGGCTTGCCGATTGCCTCTTCCGTGGTTACGTTGAGTGTGATTTGATCAGTGCATCAAAGCTTCAGTTGACTGATTCAATAATATTCTCGAGAAACATTTCTCTTATTCTTTGCAATTAGGACGATCTGCAATTAGCAACGCATGTTCAGTATAGTCACACTAGTTCAGAAGCTCAACACAGGGGTAAATAAACCTGCCTCCAGCTCTACGTCTATATGCGAATAGCTGCAGGCGGATTTGTAATTGATGATTGTTCTTGAATAGCATATGTGACTCCGGTTCCAAGATTGACCTTGAAATGGTATGAATAATATTTTGACTGTTCGCGAGTAAAACCGTCGCACCAAGATACATACGTATATGTATATTCACGTTTTTCAAACATGCCTTCGATCATGAATTCCAATTCGATAACCAGCATGATATACATAAAGCTTGGGATTGAGGCCTTGAATGTGGACCATACAGTCATAGCTCATGTAATGTATGTAGAGTGAACCTGAACTGAGTAATTGTTTATTTGCAACGTTGTGTTCTCTTTGTGTTGTGTAAACGGTGTACTTCAAGGCGTTTCATTTGTGCATACGTACGTAGTATAGTCACGAGTGGTGAAGGTATCAAGTCGGTTGGACTGTCTATAAATATTCTTAGCAGATACCCACATAAAATCACAAAAATGTGGTTCCGATCGATTGAAAACTGTTTTCTCATCAAACCTATGGGTGACCGTTTTTCGGCAACTTGATTGCTAATGAGTTCAGAATATATTGATAACTTTTTCTTTTTTGCTATAATGAATGATATTAGTCTGATACGCTGGCTCAAACTCTTCTTAGTTGGGGAAACGCGTTTTATCACGTATGTACAGAGGAACACCTTAAGATTTGTAATACCATGAGTATTTCTATCAAGTGTTTTTGCTCCAACAATACTGTTTGACTTTCATCATGTGTCTTTCGAAATTTTCTCGAGAAGATCATTTTGACCGAATGAATCATGTGGTAATTCGTGGTCAAGATGACCCCTAAATTACATTTGACTATAATTTCATAAATCACCATAAAAGTTCTGATGGTCAAGGTATCATAGCATTCAATCTGAATTTGTAAAAAAGATGCAACTTTCCACATATGGCTCATTGTGCCACCGCAATGAGCTTCGACCTCGAATAAAAAAAAACACGCGAAAATATTAATGGTCAATATTAGCACTACCCACAGTCATAAAACTCCTACTCAATTTTAATCACACAATTTTTCATTTTCAATCAGGTTGACTGCTGTGATTAACGTAGGTTCCGCTGGTCAAGGATGGCACTGACCGAGTATCATAATAATTCAACTCCATATGTGGGAGAAAATGCATTTTGCAATTGGTCACATCATAGCACATTATGGCCTTTCAATAATAATACTGATAATACTAACACTAATACTGCTGCTGATAGGCCAATGCAGCTACTACTACTACTACTACTACTACTAATAATAATAAGAATACTAAATGGTCCGGTATTCGCTTTAGAAACTACACAGTGTGCTCAACGGGTGGAGCTATGGTAGCTATAGTCGGAACGAAGAGCAACTATGAAAGATGTGGCGATCCCAAACTGACAAACTAAAGACTGTGGAATGTGGAGGCAGAGGTGGTACCAGTAATGATCGGTGCGCTTGGGGCAGTGAGCCTCAACCTGGATGGCCATTTGATAAGAATCCCAGGAACGCACAACCTGAAGCAGTTGGTCCAGCGAGCTATCTTCGGATGTGCCCACATCATCGAAGGAGTCCCGGATCTCCCAGAATCCGGGTAGGATTCCTCAGTCATAGGAAACAGGCACGCTCACCGACTATCCCGGAAAGTAAGTTACTGCCCAATTGCGCGCAGGTTGTATATGCTCGGTTCCCTCACAAATCCCCAACAATAATATTCGACCTGAAATTCATGAACATCCCATATATACAAATGGTCAAAAATATCTCGACATAAGCTCAATGTGCTTCTTCCAAAGACCCAGGATGCAACAATCAATAATATCAACGCTGACCAAGTATCATGGTATTCCAACTTAAGTTGTGAGAGGAAATGCATTTAGGAATGATTTGAAAATTTCTACATAATTACCTATGACGCACCTTCAATGACCTAAACAAAAAAACATGCTCACTCTACAAGTACCATTGGTCAAAGAAATTCCAACCCAATCGGTAGAAGAAGAAGCATTTTGCAGTTTTCCACATAATCGTCCCCCACAATTGTTCACGTAGTAACTCGTTATGCCCATTTAATGTATCATGATAATCAAACCCAATCTGCTGGAGAATATACATAGCTTATGGTTATCCTTTCATGACCTTCCACATTGAATGCCTGAACACCCTATAAGTACAACTAGTCCATGAAAACACAGGCCAAATATCACCGTCACCCAACCGATTCTTGAGGGGTGAAGAACAGTTTGCAGATTTGGCAATTTCTCACATAACAGCTCATCATGCCCATTTAATGACGTTTCATGTTGAATCCTGAGCACCATGAAGTAACCACTAGTCAATGATAACACTGGCCACATATCATGAGAATCCAAAATGATCTACAGGAGAGGGAGCGTTTTGTAGATTTTCGCCATTTTTTATCGAGAAGGCATTTTTGCAAATATCATCAAACACGTATACAGAATAACTGAATCGAGGGAATGCCAACAGCGTCTTGATTTGACAATAGCTACTTCCTTTCATGTATCATAAGGATGAAATAAACTGCAATTAGGCAAATGCCATTGTTCGATTTTCATATCCAAAGTGCGAGAGCGTATTTTGATATAGTCCCCTACATTGGCACAACAAACAATCCCGGCTAACACTAAAATGTTTGACCTTTCAACGTTTCTTCAAATGGAAGTTTACTGAGAAAACATTATTGACACCGGCGATAACTAATCCGACAATTTACAGTTGAAAACATTTTAATAATTGTCCCCTTGAAGAATCACACAGGTTGCCTCAAATGTTGCGTTTTTTATGTCGTTTTGAACAGCAACTAGAAGATTTTAGTCTTCTTCATGAAAGGCAAATGCATTTTATTTTGTGCCTTACCGTGCTTGAAGCCTGTTCGCGCACTGTAAACGCATGCGCGACGCACTGACTTCGTAAGGCGAGGGCAAATATGTACATCGACACGCATAGGCAGTACATGTGAACGTTAACTAATGATCCCGTATCAATACCGTGGTCCTGTTCCCATTGGATTCCCGCCATATTCACGCGTGGTTCATACAAAGTTGTCTAGTTGATGGAGCACAATCATCCCCCAACTCTTAGCTTAGCTGACGAGGTCAAATTCTGAAAACCATGTAAACGCGATAAGTCCTGAATGCTTAGTTCAATCAACCGGAGATTCGGTGTGTAGCTTTCTTATGGAGAGTACATGAACCCGATTGTTGTTGGTGTATACCATGTGTCATTTTGGTGAAAAATAAATAAATAGTGAAACTGTTTTTTGCCGATTTCAGCGTGTGAACACGATAACTTGACTCCATCTGGATGGATCAAGCCCATACTTGTATGTGGGTTTTCCATGTTGAGTACGGTACATGATACCTATCGTTTTAGGGTCAGGTCAAAGGTAATTCGAGGACAAGATAGGTCGATGTCTGAAAATCTTGTGAACGCTTGGTCCATTCAATTTGGTATGTAGCTTTCTTATGGGTAGTACAAGAACCCTAATTGTTTTTGGTGTACACGAGGGGGGATTTTTCGCGAAAATTGTGAAGCATTGTTCTAGCTCGTGAACACGATAACTCCATCTCACCTGGACGGATGAAGCTCATACTTGGTATGTGAGTTCAGGGGTCAGTTGAAGGTCATCCGAGGTCAAAGTCTACATACCAGCTGGCGCCGCCCCATGAATGGAGTGTCCCCTGACCCGAGCGTTCAATCCCTGGTCGCGCATACCAAAGACTTCACACTGTCGTTGTTTGAGTGGAAAAATGAGGGGTAGGCTGAGACTCCAGCATAGCCCTTAAATCTTTTCATAGCAAAATCGGAAATGAAACCTCAGGGACGTTTGTTGAGCTTGGCTGTTGTACCCTACTAATGTTTTCTACTCGTGTGGATTGGGATTTCATTATCCAGGTGTTGTACAATGTGCTCTCGCTTGTGCCTCGCTATGCTTCTACGCGTTCAATCTAGCTAAATGAATAAATACTCGAAACTGATTGGCTCTCATGTCTGTTCTTGCTTGATTTATGGACACATGAAAATACTAACGGTATGGTAGCCTGCTCGCAACAATCCAAACAACCTGCAAATATCGTCCGTTCTTTTCCCTTCCATCTTTCATCCCGTCTCTTATTCTGCGTTTCGACGTTAAAAGGCAGTTTTATTAAGCTTTCAGGCCAGTTTGCTTTTTGAATCTGACCTGGAATTAGATGACTGAGAAAGCATTCTTGACACCAGTGATAACTTTTTACTGTTAAAAATCAAAACATTCCACTAATTTACCCCTTTGAAGAATAGGTTGCCTCAAATGTCGCGGTTTTTAACGTCGATTAGGATCGCCTCTAAAATACTTCAGAGTCTTTTAGAGAGTGTGGTGGCCTAATCGGTTAGGCGTCGATCTCATTATCCACAATGGTTGTGGGTTCGAGTCCACGTTGAACCCTTGAGCAAGGTTGCTCCATCTCGATGACCTCACTCCACCCAGGTGTGAATGGTTACCCTGCGAGATAACTTGTATAGTGTTGCGCTGTATGTGGCTGCACCTATGGATGCCCCCATGGGGACAAGATGAAGTGGCATAACTATTCAGTGTGCCAGGTGCGAACAGCAAGAAATGTGTACTATAAAGGGCGGGTGTGAAAAGTTACTCATGAACAGGGGTAATGACTGTGAAGCGCTTTGAAAATCTAAATTATTATCATTCTTCATAGAAGGTTATATCACCATTTACTCGTGAAGATAATCTCTCTTTTGTGATACTAGTCGACCATAATGTCTCTGGTGCGATCTGAGTTACCGCAATGCCGCACGATGTGTCGTGGCACTGCACACGCACTTGATGCCAAATATGGACATTGACACGCATAGGCACCCCTTGTATACGTCAACTATTGATCCCACTGGCTGTACTGTACGCGTGGTGTATACAAGTGTCACGCACGTGTCCAGTTGACGAGGAGCAGGTTATTATTTTCCAACTCTTAGCTTATGCTTAGCACAACGTATTGTTCATTTAAAATGATCGAGCTGAAGTAAACCAGTAAAAGTTATGTTCGTAATATTAGGAACAGCTAGGCCTTTACATTAAAAAAGCAGCAGGTCCCCATAAGGTCCAGAGGGCGGCTGTTAATTTATGAGAGGCTAATGGGATGCGTCGACATGGATTACGCACCATATTTTAGGAGAGGTAGAGTTTTATTCCGAATATCCAAAAATTGCTCTTTAGGCTATCCTCAGCTTTTAAAAAGAATTGACTCGGCCAAGTCTGGATGGACGAAGCTCAACTTGGTATGTATGTCTCCCACAATGAGTTCATAAAGTCTGGCTGAGATCGAGGCAGTCAAAGGAATCGCGGAGTCTCTTCGCTTCCTGCTTATGGTAAGTGATCATCGTAGTTTCGTTGAAAAGGACCAGTGTTATTCTTGTGAAAAGACAGAGAGTTTGTGATTTATCTTATGTCGGTTTCATATAAAAATGTGTCATCTTTCTCTAGATGTTGGACAGTACTGTGTCCTTACTCTAACGCTTACCTGACGCATCGAGCATTCACTGTATAACGGTTAACCAAATATGTAGATGAATTAACTTCATGACATATTATTTCGCCAAACAGCACATGCCAAATGTCGAACAGTTCGGAGGAAGAAGGCTAAAATTTACACATATGTTGTTGGATCTATGTAGTCGCTTTTGCTTGTTTCAGTTCGTGACGAACGGGTATTTGTTAAAATCCGTCGGACTCGAATATCTGATTCAAAAGATATGATTAGGGTACATCGTTTCATATGTCGCTGGTGCGGCAATGGGGTGCGATTGGAAAAATCAATACCACTTGGTTTAACAACCTCTCCTGATTTGTTTATATGTACGTCAGAAAAATATGGCTTCACAGAGAGTATTGAAAACAGTAAAAGCTTTCGTCGTTACAAACTGCATTACAAACAGTGATCACAACAAGTGGACAAGAAATGACATATTTCCATGGTCGTTTCCAGTATCTTTACCAATAACAATCAGGATAAACCTCTACTACCGTGACTCATTTCATCACAAGAAATAACCTGTTTGATGAAGCTGTTTGAGCGAGAGTGGATTCGACATCTACGATTTAACAGCTGCCTATTCAGTTGTTTGGTTAATCCGCTGCCATTCTAATTTTCATATTATCGTTGAATAACGACAGAATTTATTTAGTCACGCATTCTTACCATATTTTACGATTTGAAAGCTAAAGAGTGAAATGTCTGCGTTTATAGTTTCTTCACATTAAATACCCCTATATGCAGATTTGCCTCTGTAATATACACCACAAGTGTTGTTGAGGACTTCTCTTCAGCATCGTTTTTAATTCCATAACTTCAGGCAGATACCCGCAGGATGAGTTAATAATCTACTTAGATAACGATTTATAAATATTTCTTTCCAGCCTGATTTGATGGATCATGTACCCAGTAAGCGATGGAAAAGTTTGCTAGATTTTCTCATTGTAGCGTGATAAACAAGGTACGATTGTAATTGGTTGAAGCGACGAGTTCGTAAATCAGTAACTGTCAAGTTGATCACTTTTCACGTCACAGGGGCGATGCCTCCTCGTGGGTATTGTCGAAGGTTTGCAGCTGGTAAAAGTACCCTATTAGCTATGTGCCCTTGCTGGACCTCAAACAGCAACAATTTTCTTCCTGACATGAATACACATATTTAAACACACAGAGTCAGTGTAAAATATTTTTCCTGTGAGGAAAGAAAATTCCTCACTGCAATTGAATAAGTCAAATAATTAAAATTTGAACAATTGATATCTCACGGTGCCTTTCCGAAAAACACGTAGATTCTTAGGTTTCATAAGCTTTTAGGATTTTAAAGGTGTGCACTGAAAAAATAATAGAGTAAACGGTTCACTACTTCCAGAGAATGAGGTAAAGAAATTCACTTCGAAAGAGTGACAATTCACTTAGGAATAGTGAAAAGTCCCTCCGAGGTAGTGAACATTCACCCTATATGAATAGAATCTCAGTCGGCAAGAAGTGTCTCCAGTGATCGCTCCTGTGATCACTGGATGATACTAACAGTGCTTGCTATCAGCAAATCGTATTGCCTACTACACCATTCGATATAAATAATATTTGTCCAATCGATCATTAGATACTCTGCCAAACCCATTAGATATTAATAACTGTTTTTGTAATGGAAAGTTAGCTCAATTAGTTTTCCATCGACCATCCCATACCTTTATCATGTCCCCTCAAGCATCAAATGACAGTTTCAAATGATCAGATTGATCAACTGTAGGGTTTGCAAGCTTCAAGAGAATTCTTCTTAGGTCAGAACATTCTCAGGATTCGTTATAGTACTTATTATTTCAATATTTGTTCCCCTCGATCATTTCCCACCCAACGTCCGTTTGCCGGGGGCT
>JAODTT010003689.1:0-10862 GCA_025400115.1 Pentamera pediparva
TGCATCCTAAATGTTATGCTACAATTCTGCATCATCTAGTTTCACTGCTGAGCAAATGAATCGCCTCCAAAGTGTTCGGGATTGTGTCGCCCGTCTTATTGCTAGGGAGCGGAAACATGACCATATTACACCCATCCTTGCCGAGCTCCACGGCTGCCAATTGAATTCCGCATCCGCTACAAACTGGTTCTTTCGATTTTTCGCTACTTTGAGGGAACTCTTCCATCATATCTATCGTCTGTTCTGTGTACCTACCGAACACCTCTCGTTCTTCAGACATCCTCCGATCGAAAACTGCTGAAAGTTCCAGGGGTTAATCTAAAGTATGCTGGCGAGCGTTCATTTGGATTCACAGCCCCTGTACTTTGGAATTCTCTTCCAAAGATCCTCCGTGACACTCCTGTGGTGTCTCAATTTAAAAGTAAATTTATTACTCTTTCTTTCTGTCAAGCTTCCCCCGGCTCCTAGTTGTTCTTCGTCTTTGTCTTTTTTCCTATTGTGCGCTCTGAGTTCTTCGGAAGATTTTGCGCCTTGAAAGCACCATCTAGTATTATCATTATTGTGTCGTTGTGCTCATTTTTAATAAATATGCCATATCTGATTTCAACAAATGAGACAAAAGTGAAATTTCTCTTGTTACCCTACTAGTATGAAACATGAAGCGAAAATGCTATTACCTTGTTAAATTCTGGCTCAATTGACCACAAAATGAGCAAATGTGCATACTTTGTCCCACAATTTGTCGGACAAGAATAGTGCCCTCGTTTTATTTTCAGACGTACGATTGCTATAAATAGTTGAGTTGACGTGGAGGCTACAGTGCTCTAAGGTCCTGAAAGGTAAACACATCAAGAGGTCGTTAAGACAAAATATAGGCCCATGAATATTTCTCCGATTGGCAACTTACTCATTATAAGACTTATAAGTTATTAAAAAAAAAGAAAAAACTATTATGGCGGAGCACATCAAGGGGTGTATGCTTGCGTTTTGTTATTATGCCGAAATAGCCACCATATGAACCCTGATGTGGAATGATAGATCAATTTTAAACAAACTTCGGGGCTAAATGTCTGATAGGATACGCGTAGGCGCGCTATGATTCAAACGTGGGCACTACGCAGCCTTCCTCAAAAAACGTCAGGAGAGGTTTTCATTCGATTATTCTTCTCTCACACAACTAACGTGGATACAGAATGTTCCCACAGCTATTTTGAATTGGTAATATTCTACCCCCAACACAGAGCGATCTTCCTACATGTTTATGATTATAGAAACTACTCCATTTATTGTGATTTTCTTCTCAATAAGCTAATAGTTTTGTTAGTGATTGACTCACAATCAGAACACCGAAGATCAAAACGATCCAAACTGCCTAGAATAATTGATACTTGAATATTTGATGAGATTCTATTCATATATTACTATTTCTGCTCGAAACTAACAAGTTTCTCTTCAAAATTGGATAGAATCTAGTCAAATAATCGACTAAATTCCATTCGTGGCCCATTTGATATGTATTCTATTCAATTTGACTGGATTCTTTTTAGAGTGTACGTCATATTTGAACGAAACGGATTTGCTACTGAAGGGAGACACACCCGGGTGACAGTTTAGCCAAGTTTCGTTTATCTCACAAATCGTTCCATATGCTTTATAGGAAGTAATGATTCTCCAAAAATAACATCGTTTTATTGATATTCGACGTTTCGAGTATATAAGTCTCGATAAAATTACTGACGACTCCAGAGAGCGATAGTCTAGATGGCGCACCCGATACATGTTTTTATTCAAATCGGCTGGGATGGCAAACTCTTGCTGAAAAGAACAAGTGTATTCTCGATCTCTGGATAAAATGTTACCAACAACAGCGTATTTGCAGTTCATCCCATATCAAGAACAATGAGATATAGATCCATTTTCAGTTCCGAGCATCCTCGCATGATATTGGGCGTACGTCGAATGTGGACGCTGAATGGCGATCCTGAGAGCAGGAATCGAGCACGCCTGCCTCATTAGGCTCTGGACACAGTTCTAGAAAAGGAGGCGAGAACTCGCAGGTGTCCATCCATTCCCCGGCATACTGCACACGAGTGCAAGGACATCAAATGGTTTATGAATTGGGGCATCAAACTTTATCTATAAACCTAAATCCTAATCTACGTGATATTGAGATGAATGAGAAAAACGTCAATTGGCTTGTGTTCGGATTCGTAGTGTTATACAGGGATTACCTCCTTGGGTGGAAATGTTGTTGAAATTACGCCATTTACCGCCTTTTCTTGTTGCCGAACACTCTCAATTGTTTGGCGAAAGACAGCGTTCAAGACTGAAGCAATTTGATGGGATATTACCATACAGGAGCATAGGTTTCCTTGTCTTGAAACGGTGAATAAACCAATTAATAAAGCAACACATTAGACTGATCATAACAATCGTAACTGTAAACTGTTAGTTGATACACCGGTATTATATCTTCAGCTTTTTGCTCATTTGATGGTTTAATGCACATAACTATGTTGTAAGTACTTCAAAGCATTATGTCATCTAGAAATTCTTTGAAATAACGTTATTTACCTACTGTCATCCTTGCCAATTACTCTCATACAACAAACTACTGTCGGAACTGAAGCGATTTATTAGGACACTAACCTACAGGAGTATGTACAGCGTTTGTTCCTGTGACTTTAAACGGTTATAAGACTAATAAATTAACTAGCTAAGCCGATCATCACACGCATCTTTTTTCCTCTCTCAATGCTTTATGTACATCTAATCTTGATGTACATCGTGTGTACTGTGCGGTCAGTGACAGGTCAACATTGACAAGAGAATAACACGGCGTTTAAAGATATGTACGTATGCCTGTCAGGGTAATCCGAATATGGTGGGAACGAGAAACGGCACGTCCTCTGCTTCAGCGTTGTCAAACATATTGATCATTCAATATTCTTACCGGGAGATCTCAAGTGTACGTATGGACGACAAGGACTTTTTTATATTGGCTAGTGCTCGATGAAACGCGACAGTGCGTGAACTAATTCGTTGAATACACGTGGTGTGAGTGAGTGCTCAATAAAGAAGTCACCGGCGTCCGTTGTATACTTTGTGTTTGATCTCTAGACCTGGGAAATTCTAGCTGTTGCGCTGTTAAAACAGTGGGCAATTTTCCATCAGGTAACATGCTTCTCTTCCTATGCTGGACAATTTTTTTAACAGTTGGTGACTATAATATAGCGTTTTGTCTAGCAACTTGGCAACTTTCTGTTGGATGTTGGATCATTCTGGCCACAAATAGGCATTCGCAGGAATTCCTCATTATTTTTTAAAAGTGTGTTATCTTAAAAAGAGTGATCACTGAGGACACTCTTCAAACAGTGAATTTCACTCAATCGGAGTGAAATTCGCTCTTTCTGAGAGTGACTTTCACTCTTTCGGAGTGAATGTTGACTCGTATGGAGTGGATTTTTTCTACTTCACTCTTTGGAGGAGAGAATGATTTACTCTTTTGTTTTTAGAGAGTAATTGCTGTCATTGTCATTTTTATTATTTCTCCTGCGTCACATGGATCACCAATATTACATAAAATATACCACCACGGTCATCAATCTCCCGCGTCGTGAACACGAATAATGAAGCTTGCGACATCACGGGTATTGGCGGGTCAATCATTGCTCACAACTGTAAAACCTGACGAGAGCACCAAAACACGCGTGCTTCCCGGCACAGGGGCGACACTATGGAAAAAATGTATTATTGAGTATATTTCTCTCAGAGGGCAAACGACCTTTCAGTCAGTGGTAATTTCAAGAAGGCTAACGATGAGAAGGGGAGACGGTGGATTCGGGAGTGGGGGTGTTATTTCTCAATATGCAAATTGTGCACGCGTATTCTATGAGAGATGATGAAAGCTTTACTTTGGGAGGCGGCTATCTGATATCCAAAATCAGAAGAATACTAATTAATTTGCTACGGGTTCCGGGAGTCATTCCAGGCTCATCATGGAACCCTGGCCGTTTTGACCGTGGATGAGGACAGGGGATAACTCGCATTCTCTTTTCGACTTGTGCTAAGATGATATCGGGGCTGTAGTGTAACTAGTCCCAACCTGCCACCGAGTGCGCCATCTCACGCCCCATCCGACGGACGTTCAGTGACCTCCATGCAGGATCCGACCACTTTCTCGGAACTTGGAGGAGCGAAAGAATCATGTCCAAGCTACATACCAAATGGTAGCTTCATCGGACCAAGCATTCTGGACTTATCGTGTTAACAAGATTTTCAAACTTTGACCTCTGTCGGCCTTAGATGACCTTTGACCGTACCCCAAAAACAATAGGGATCATGTACTCATTATGGCGAACCCACATATACCAAGTACGAGCATAGACTCCTTTGACTTCGTCAAGGTATCAAAAACACTTTGTGTGGATTGAATTTCACAGCAGAAACAACTTATTATTTTTGAAATGTCTACGGAAACATGGCTTCCTGGAGTGCGCGAACTAAACAAGTGGATGTCCCACCAAACTACAAGCACGGCATCATTATGAACATAGGTTACAAGAAAATTGATTCACACGTCAATTGAAATGTGGAATGCAGAGGTATTATCGTTCCCCGCCATGGGATACTTCTTATTTGTGCAAAATAGTCGCAAAGAGTTACAACGTTTGACAAGCCATGAGTCCGTTTATTCAATAATTAGAATCAAACATGTTTGATCATTTATGAGATAGTGTTTTACATTTTACATTGGGACATTTGTTCACATCGTTTGGGTGAATTACCGAAACCCTCGTGGTTGAAATATTTATTCAGCTTATGCACGGTACCTGCCGCACTAAGGATAATGACGCATTGAGTAAAATAGTGATTTGGGTCTGTCATTAAACAAAGTATCACTAGTTCGGCATTCTTAGGCTGCTGCCTCACGATAGCTCCCATGCACACACGGAGCTGCCCGCCCTGAAATACCGTCACGGGTGATGGCGAAGTGGGAAATATTATCCCGGAAGTCATGAAGAGGTCTTTCAAAAATGTAAACAAACACGTCACATGTCCAGAATAGCGGAGTTTAATTCGCAATTGGCCTTCCCATCCCAGGGAAAAAACGCGTCCTGGTGACACCCAATATAGTTGAGTGATCACTCATCCCAAGCAATAAGTTTGAGCAACATCTATCAAACTGGACAGACCCATATCCGCGTACAATAGTCATAAATACCTACCACATTCGACCAGCCATTAGTCTGATTGATCAGTAAATATTATACATTCTCGGAGGCGAATTAGCTCGGTCGGTGAAACTCCTCACATATAATCAATGGAATGCAAGTACGAATCTATTGGAAGCCGTGAAGGCTTTTCCACGGTGCTCTCGGACAATGCAGGTCTCCTGGATGGTCTCACGTTATACCCAAGTGTAAAAAGGGGGACCCTGTGAGGTAACTCGCTGGGGTCCCCTATAGGGATTTGGGAAGTCCCCGTGGCCGGGAACACGATGAAGTGACGCACTGGTATGGTGCGTCAAGAGTGAATTTATTGAAAAAGTTCTCCAGCCAGAACTTCGTCGGGGTAGTCATCGCAACGTTGCGCAGACCCCGTCAAAAAATAGCGAATACGATCAGCCAACTGAAGTGAAAACCCACACTTTTCAGATTGCATTGGATCGTTTTGAAACTCACATGGATGAGGAGAGCGTATTTCATAACCCCATAATCTCAATTTTGAAGTTCCGTACTCATTGCGTTATCGTGTTATCTACATAATTTTTTTGATCCTATGACGTCACAAGGGGAACCCAAATGGATGCCGTGATTGAATTGCACAGTAATTGCTGATTTTCTATTCCTCTCGGCGTGAACCGTGCAAGTCATATTTCATCTTTGAAGTCAATGGATGCTTGCACCTATATATTCCTACAAATTCGGCGAATTTTCATTTAAATCAGACTCACCATTCTGATGTGAGAGAGTATTGAAATGGTAAATTCTGTATTGACTTTGCATTGAGCAGGTATTTTTCTTCCCCCGTGCGTCATGAAAAAATTACATAATAATGAGGTGGCCTCATTTTCACCATCGCATCGACTGAAAGTCAATTTGGGGGTTGGATTTCTTATCATCATAAACTCCAAAGTCCTGTTCAGCACTTCCATTGGTCTTCAACTACGACACAGTAGTAAATAGTCCCATTTTCGACAAGCCATTAGTTCAATTGATCGATAAGTAGTATACGTTCTTGTTTATAGTAATTTCCTCTCACTCGAACTTCGTCTGGTTAGATACATCGCACACTAACTCTGCATGCCCCAAAGACTGTACCGCACCCCGCTATCAATAGATGGCGAGTACAATCAACCGCTTTGAGTACGACACAGTAGTGGTAAATAGTCACAATTTCGACAAGCCATCAGTCCGATTGATCGTTGAGTACTGTCCGTTCTGGCGTTGACGCTCCCTTCAGGGCATCAGTTTTATGATGATTTTTTTTGGATCAAGCATTATTTATTTAGTCGTCTTAATTTATTATTTGTCGAGGGTCACGGTCATCGAACAGGACTGACGCATGCACTTGTTCATCGGGACGACATTCATTTAATTTACAATGGCCGCAGGCGAGGTGCTTCTCAGAAGATAGGAGAGATAATTTGATATTTTTGCTGTTCGTATCTGCAGGTGTGAGGAGAAGGAAATTCGTGTCATCAGTTAGCGGAAGGACATTATGTACATTGAAAATTGGATGGTTGGTAAAAAAAGTTCCGAAAAACAGCTTGCATCATACATCTGCACAGAACACTCCCTTCCGATATATTAGACGCCTTTGCGAAAAATGCATGCAATAAGCATGATGTAATGATACAGACTAGCTCAGATCAAAATGGATCCATCTACAGATCTGAGGCTATTTGAAGTGTGGAACATGACTTTGGCGAAAATGATTCCTTCTGATCAGTATAAATTAGGAAATTCTAACCCTCGAACTGGAAAAATGGGGCATACCTATTTTCACGCATTGTCTTTGTGACGTCACGGGGGGAGAAAAAGACCTGCTCAATGCCGAGTCAATGCAAAATTCGTGGTTTTTCCAAATCCCTGTCACACGAGAATGGTGAGCCTGATTCGGATGAAAATTCACAGAATTCGTGAGAATATATAGATGCAAGCATTCAGTGACTTCAGACATGAAAATTCACTTTTTACTTCCGGGGGAATGGAAAAACAGCAATTACCGGTACTGTGTAATTCAATTGTGACATCCATATGAGTTCCATTTGTGACGTCATTGTAACCAAACAATTAATGTAGATTGAACGAGAATGGATGGGTTTGTGACTTTAAATTTGAGAATCAAGGGATATGAAATACGCTCTTTTCATCTATGCAAATTTCAAGAGAATTTTTCAATGGTTGACTCTGACATACGAATGCGTTGAGCTAGCGGCTAAAATATGATAGATGTAGTCGCTTGGAGTATATGGAACCTAGTTTGCTAACGGGAGCAACATTTTTTTTGCAGTTGACCATCGTGCATTTTCGATTTAATCACCGCATTCATCCATGTATAGAATATAAAAGCCATATATAGCATACCTGCTGATATGGTGGAGGGGCGTCTAGCTGCATGTACATGCTTCGATCTTTTATCATTCGTCTTCCTCTTAATCAACCTACTGTTCTTCTTAGTGGTTACTTTCCCAAGTGGTTATTGTGTTTCTTGTTCAGTTCTTATTATTTTAGTGGATGATCTCACCGATCTAACATTCTATTAAAAAAGAACTGTTTAAAATAGCCCAACTCCAACAGCTGAACATGGGGCTGATCTGATGCGTTATAAAGTAGGGCGTTAGTTTTTTGTTGTCGAGCTAAGTACTCCCGGTATCAGTCCACCGACCACATTCAGGTTCGACGGTTCTCTTTGTCTAGTTTACATATATTATAGTGTAAGCCTATACGCCATGTTTTCTAATAGTCACTGACATACTGCGTCTACGCTATAATCTTTCGTTTCAAACTGGGACCGCCAGAGTGGGGCATCCGGCTAATATAATTTATTGAGTGCGATTAAAGGCATTGCTCACAACCAGTCGGACAGACAGACAGGGACAGACACACTCACACACGCCAAAGTGATCACTATGTCTGATCAACTGATCAACGCACGGATGAGTTGTTCAAAGAAAGTTTAAAATGACCTTTTAAATTGCACGTGTAATTCACTCCATTTTCGCTGCTAGGCCTATATAGTTTCCATCACATTATATATCATATATACCACCATATATATTCCGCGAAAAATATATGAACATTTCTGATCCGATCGACCACATTCTCCTTGTGAGGGTTTGTAATGTGATGGAATAGGCTCGCTTGCCGTTACAGACGGAGTTGTTAGTGTCGTTAACCATTCTTATATCTGTCCATCGATCGTGGTGTTCTTAAAGGCAAATGGAAGTGCAAGTGGATCGGTTTGGAACTCACATAGATGAAGAGAACCCCTAAATCTCAAATTTTGAGTCTGTTCCAAACTCATCTCGTTTTTGTGTAATCTACATAATTGTTTGGACCCAATGACGTCACAAGGAAAACCCGAATGGGTGCCGCTATCGAATTACACAGTAACTGCTGATTTTTTATACCTTATATATAGGTTAATTTTTATATCCGAAGTCAATCAATGCGTGCATCCATACTTTCTTACAAGTTCTGTTAATTTTCATTCAAATCAGACTCACCATTCTCGTGTGATAGGAATTAGAACAAGTGATTCATTTTGCATCAGAGCAGGTCTTTCCCTCCCCCCGTGACGTCACGGAGACACTGCGTAATAATAGATCTGTCTTATTTTTCACCGTCTTATCGACTGAAAGTCAGCTTGAGGGTTGGATTGTCCTAATATACTAAACAGAAGGCATCATTTTCTTCAAAGTCATTTTCTGCACTTTCATTTACCTCTAAACAGGGAAGCTCTAAAGATGTTTGTTTTATACATCCATCGTCGTAGTCTCTTTGTGTCATCTTCATATACCTTCTGCTGTGTATCATTAATTACGTCTGGTGCTGGTCACATTGTATCGTTCTATCGTGTGTCATAGTAAAATGTATTGAATACATATAACAAGCATTTGGGATTAATGTCTCTCCTAATTTGCATACTGCATATCTAGCGCTCGTACGTTGTTCCCAATCTCGATGCTGTATATGTACGCATTTTGGTTTTCAATCAGTTTATCATCACTTCTACAGATCCTAAAGACAACACCAAAGAGGACTTCTGGAGAATGGTTTGGACGGAGAAAGTCCGGTCTATAGTGATGATATTAGAGGAATGCGGCAAGGTAAGTTGTGTTGTGTAATAGTCAAGTTTACGTGGCAATCAGGTATACCACGGACGTCTTGGGTAGAGGCGTGATCGTCCATACACGGTACACTGCCCCATACGTACCAATGGTGGGCTCTCGCGTTCCTTCATGCAAAGTATATCAGTGATTGATTATAGAGCAGTTACCAGTTCCGTCTTGGTTACTTGTTCAAATTCCCTCCTGACCCCATAAATCAACACAATATATGATAGCAAATAATTGAAAAAATGTGCAAGGGCACCTCACCCCATAACACACCCCGCCAAACACACCTCCCTCCTATGTACACAGCTTTTTCGAGCACTTTTCACGTATGAGTTTGCGTAATTAATGGTATCATGCCGCATCCCGCGTCCGCACGTTATCTCAAGCTGGGTGAATCCGGGCCGCAGGAATCGTCCGTGCTCATACACAACACAATTCCTGATGGAAATCTGCTGAGATTACATCCCGTGGTTAACAATACCACAATAAAATATCGAAACTGGCCGCTGGCCGGTTGCAATTGAGGTGAACATAGCCTTCGCAGAATAGCCATGAAGGCGGTGCAATCTGGCAGGTGACGAGTCAAATTGTCAACAAAGTGAGTGACTAATCACAAACCCGTGTCGGAAACAACAAAAGGATAGTGCTTGCGTGTGGAACACTTTCAGTCGGGCAGGCTCACTAACGAGTGGAAAGTCACCACAACAAAGGTGGTGGATTTAAGCTATACTGTGATGTGAAACTGTCGGATCAAACATGGTGGAAGTGTTTCGTAGTTTACGTCGTTTTCGTCCTTCCTTGCTCCCTCTCTGCGAGTTTTAATAGGATTACATGATGTTTTTATCATGATTCTCCAGCAAAATACGAGGATAACAATATTGATCACCTGATGTGTCCCGTGGTTGCCAATACTTTCCAGTTACTATCGTATTGCTCACATTACGCAACTGTAACGAACACACGTGACGAATCATAAAGATCCAATTTTGCAACACAAGAAACCAATGGAGCCTAAAAGGAGCCGTGAATAATTCAACCGAAACAGTTTTGAACAACACTAATTTCGCCCTGGTAAATGCGAAGTGTGGTAAATGTTAAAAATGCAAAAATGCTTCGAGGTCATTCTCTGTATCTGTGTTGAAGCAAATTATTCCGATTGAAACATCGACAGAATTCGCCATCATACTGGCCCGAGAGAGTCAAGATGAGTGAGGAGTATGGTGACATGACAGTCCTCCTGAAGAGTTCAACGGAACACGGACGATACACGCTCAGACAACTGACTGTACTAAAGGTTGGCCGTCAAGCAAGATCTATAATCTTGTTTCATTTTCTGTTAACGAACACAACCTGCGATTGGGACCTGCAATCGCGCATCAAACTTGCAATATAAAACATGAATGTGCCGAGTGGAGGACCAGGAGTATCCCACTGTTCGAGTCCAGCTTGTCCTTCTCCATACAAGAAACAATAAATGAATTTTAGCAATTGAGAAACAAAGGAGAATCATGAATTA
>JAODTT010003800.1:0-10860 GCA_025400115.1 Pentamera pediparva
ATATAATCCATCAATATCACGTCAGTTTCTATTCCTTGACTTCAGTCGAGGAGTTTATGTAGTCATAGGCCTATATCATTCGTATGTAGGTGTGCGTTCGTGCGTGTGTTTGGGTGTGTGCGCGCGTGCGTGTGTATTTGTGGGTGTGTGTGCGTGGCGCAACGAATTTGAACAGGATTACTCGACCCCGCCACGATGGATAATGCGTTCAAGATTCCTAATGTTTTGGGGTCAGTGTCGAGACCAGGTGAGGTCAACATAGTTCGAAGTCAGAAAATGTTGTGAACACAAAATCCCTTCTGGGAATGTTTTGGTCCGATCAATTTGAAATGCAATTGATATTTTGCCTAATTTGAGCTAACCTTGTTAACACAATGACTGAATAAGAAAACATCCAAATTCGTACGACAGCAGTAGTCACTAGTATAGGCGTTTCCTTCAATGAGTTCTCTGTTCAGGGAAGTCTACCTGCTCCACAAAATATTCATATTAGGCCTATATGATGTTGGCAAACTAATGAATAATATCTGAAACCTTCTTTGTGGCGAGAAGACGAGAGTATAATCGTGTTATTAGCATATAACATGCTCGCCAATACGTTACTTGCATGTTCGGCTCATTCGACAGTACACACAAAGGAAAGAACTGGGAAAGTTCAGCTATGAAAGTTTTGGTGTTTATCAAAAGTCGGTCAACCTTGATGTCTTGCTCTCAAATCTGTAAACTCCAGACAGTTTGGTTCAATCAAGTCAAAATGTATTGTGTTGCTTTCTTTCATGCTATAACACCTCGGTTAATTTGACTGAGAAATGTTCACCATGGCTCCGATCCAGCACGGGGTTGCAGTCATGCAGGGTGACACTTTCTGCCTACATTTTGACCATTCCTGGGTAAATTCGAGCAGAATGATTTTTAAGGGGAATCTACTATACGTGCAGCCCTATCGTTTTCTTGGAGACCGGAAGTCATTTTCCGTCCCGAAATATGTGAAATTTTCAAAAATTGATAATTTACGAGTAACTATCATACGAGTAACTGTGACCAGTTTGGTGTCGTGCTGTACTCGCATAATCCACGCAAGCGATCCCAAAGCGAACCTCGGTCTCAGATCAAACAGCTGTTATAATAACCAAACTGTATCCTTATCATCTATCTTGGGTAACAATATCATTGTCACATGGTATCGAATGAGAAGTACTGCTGCACGATTGTGCAACAAGTTTCTATGAAAAGAGTTTCATTGCACGTTCCCATGCAACAGAGTGACACAAGCATTTAGTCTTATTAATGTGTTAGGACGTCATACGCGTGAGACAATGGACAATGAACGATACTAACGGCTAGTGTTACTCTGACAACTTGTGACACCACACTCTAAAAACGCCCTAATGAAATTGACCAGAAATCGAATCAAATGTGCACCCATCAGAAATCTCATTAAATATATGACAATTTTTGGCTCAAAACAGAACCAAATATAGTCAAATGTTAAATCCTTGTTCAAATATTTGACAAGATTTTGAACAGATTTTTCTTAGTTTGGCTCTCAATCCTTGCCCATTGACCATGGCCTGCGGTGTCAAAGGTTGGGAATCACTGATTTAAACATTCAGTGGGCGACACTGTCAACCTCATTTGATATCGAGGGTTGCGGCTGGCGGAAGACGAGTTTGGTCGAAAAATGGCCAAGAGAGAATCCCCAAAGATTTTCGCATAAATTATGCAAAATTTTACAATCCGACAAAGTGCTGGAGGTCGCTGAATTTCACATGTAGACTGTAATGTGTTACGCAAGAGACTCCGCTTCTGTCTGACGCCTAGGCCATTTATTGTACAATCTTGAAGATGGGATTCAGTACGAGTGTTTGTGTAAATACTGGTCTCATCATCGCATAGTCCATATGCAACGGCTAATTTCACAGCATCCCTTTTACCCGAGGACACAGCGAGGCTGCCACTCCTTCCCACGATATCAATACTCGTCTCAGCCTCTCAGGTAATGAGTATGAGTACATCACTCAAGAACAACCGTCTTATATACTTAAACACGGTCCTCACGAGGCCATGGTAGGCCTACACGGCAAAACATAATGAGAAAATAGCCTTTACATGATACAAACTGAAGTGCGTATAACATTGATCTACCCAAGTGATTTATTGGTAGTTTGTGATAAGATCATTCATGACGCAGCGCCTGTTCGTATGCCTGACGACCTACACCGTTAATGAACTGTTAGATTACTACCAACACTAGTGTTGTTTACAAGGTCTCCAGATATTGTTCCAACGTTGGAACACTATCATTCTGAAGACTTCAAAGGCGATTCCTCCAACGAATTACGAAGCATAATTTTCGTCACATATCACTTCACTAAATGAAAGTACGCCTATTCGCTCGATATCAGGTGCATATCCAAGGGGAAAATAGGTTGATGCTGAATCATTATGTAAATTATTATTCGCCGATGATGTTGTTATCTTACATAAAAAGTGTTTCCACCTCTTTGTTTGTTTTTGGTAGCACTAATTTTAAAACCGCATTCTCGATATGTTGCTGAACTCTTAATCACTAGTATCACTGGAATCACTATAAGTACTTTCAGTGCTTCAGAAAACAATATTCATACTGGGTATTTGAATCTTGTATGTTGGACTTATAAAATGCATTTTCGGAGGATCAGACAATTTGGAAATATAACCTGAGCGTCTCAGCAATATTGCGCATGCGCTCAAATCAGGGCATCGTTGTTAGGCTGCCCTAATTTTCATTGTTCTGTTCACATAGATTTTGCAGTAGGCCGGATCACGCCCCCTCCCCCTTCTCGCCGTCGACGCCACAAGGCGTGTTGCACAATAACACTTGCGTCTCATTTTCACACAGGTATCTGCTGAAATTCATGCGAATCGCGGTTTGATTACATGAGTGAACTGTCCTCAATGTTCAATAATAAATGAAGTAACTTTTACCTGACCCTTCGCCTTTTACTCAAACACAGGCTGCCTCAAATGGATCAATAATTTATATTTGATGGCGATATTTGGAGAGCGTAGCATTGCAGAAAATCCGCCTTTGACGTCACGCCAGTGAGTTGCATCTCTCCAAATCCCATATTGCACACGGGTATTCAAATATTCGACACAAAATGCATTCTATGGGAAAAACTATACAAGGTAATATAATCGATTTTGTCAACAAACTGCATCGAGCCAGAGATTACCGTGCTCTGTCAACATTTCCTGTGCTCCCATAGTCGCAACAGTACATGTTATACATGGCCCTTACTAATCTTAGTAACTACTGGGCATCCTTCAACTCGTGCCGATGAATTATTGTACACTGTAAAAAGTCGGGATACCTTTTGAAGGTTTACAATTAATTTACTAGACACTTTTCAAGCTATGGGCATCTGGAATACTGATGGCGACTCCCACATGTTAGAGTCAATCATGCTCTCATGTCACGCTTGCATGTATATTCAACTTGGAGATCGGTGTGCCCACTCGCCTGCTGCCCGAAGCCAGCTGCCCGTGAAGGATCACACTGGCATACGCTGACGGAAATTGTTTTTATACGGCGGCCTGAACGTCGGCGAAATGTCATCGGATTGTTTACTGATTTTTTATGCTCGTTCGCATACACTGCTCTTTGACGCAATGCATGGGGCGTTCAGGAAGGTCGTCGTGGGGTCATTTTCGCGGAGTTGTGCCGCTGGAAGTGACACGGAACGCTGCGAGTCGTGGCGATAAGTCAAGATTGCGTGCTCATATGCGTTGTTACACGTAGCAACGCGTTGAGGAACGCTCACAAGCAGTTGTGCAACGTCCAAAGACATGAGTGAAAGTATAATAGGCAGACAGCAACGGTCCTTCAACAGTGCTCAATCGTCTTCAACGCTCAGCAACCCACGATCAACTTGCACAAACAAATGGTCCAACTGTGTGAACAATGATCGCGCACAGCCCACGGCCTCTCACGTAAAAGGAAAACGATGAACCGTTGCTCTCCGTCCACTCTTAAATTGCCTGTTTACGCCAATGTGAGCCTAGCATAAGGCAGCGCAAGTGAAATGTGTTGAGTCGGCGTCCTGGCGCATGAACTTTATATTATCGAGACAATTTGAAGAATAGTAGTGACAGCAGTAAAATTAGAGTAGAACGTTATTACTGAGTTGATGATCAGGCGTGAATTTGTTCCCTAATTCCTCTCTTTACTGCACCTCCTTACAGGTTGAATATGTGTAAGACATTATACTTTCCATCCTCGAAAGACTGGACAGAAAATGTGTATCAAGGCATCATTGGATACTGGATGACTAACCGACTGACCGACTGTTCAATAACCTATCTGATATCAAAAACGTTGACTAAGTCATAAACAACGCAGATTTTTGCATTCTCTTATTATCGTTGTTCATCTCCATTAGATAGGCAAACATTTGGGCGAATACATGTATTGCTAAGTACAATGAGATAAGTTGCCATCGAGTGTAAATTGTCAACCAGTTTATATCATTATATAACTGCTGAATATTGTAATTACAGCCATAAACCTCATCACTCAAAAACAGTATGGACTATTCAATCATTGACTCATACTGACAACATACGCCAGAAACCAAGCTCATGTTTTGAACGAACTAACAAGACAGTGTCGGTTGTCTCATATTTAATACTACATATTATATCGAGAATAGTGAAAAGGCAGAAAATGTGCCTTCATGTTATGAAATGCGAACATTTTTAGAACATTCTATCCGAGAAAAACACGGCAACATGGCATATCTGTAGGGTGAATGTCAATTCAAACCAATTTATGAACTAATTTTTCTTAAATTCAAATGTTCACAGGCGGAAGCGGCAGATCAAAGAAGTACACATTCCAGTTGTACACAATATAAAATGAGAAATACAGGTAGTTGTTGCAAGATCATATCAGCTATTCGTGCCAACTATTTTGCGTGGGACGGTATAATTTCATGGTTGTATGTTGTACTGGTGGCTGAGAGCTTCGAAATAGGTTTGCGGTGCTATGGAACTGAAGGTTTTACAAGAATAGGACAGTTGGTAATCATGATCCTGAACAAACCTATATCAAGCCATGTCATGACCACTGAAGCATTACCTTCAATTGCGTTTTCGAACAGGAAAGTCTAATTTTGCAATACACATTTCTTTACGTCATTGTTGACACACTGACAAATATTTAGGACCATCTTTTAATGAGCAGATAAATTTGTAATCTTGTTTCATTGCACGTTTACCGCTACGCCACATGCCTGTTTGGCTTATTCGACCCACACAAATGAGGGGCAATTTGCAATAGTTCAGCTGTCGTGGCTCGCATGTGAATGAAAAGCAGGTCCCTTATGAATGTTCGATTTTAATATTTCCATTCCTTACCTTTTCTGATTTGTTTTCAGTTTTGTAAATATTGACAGTTGGCTGAAAGGCAGATGGTGCCACGTGATGGTTCTACGTAATTAGTCGACGTCAACCTTATATTATATATCCTTCCTTTCAGGAGCACGGAAATGAGACCCGGTTCTATACGCGTTCGTTCTATGTATGGTCTGAAAGAAATATTGAAGAGGAATTCAAACAGGTTTTCAAGACATTAACTGAATTATACCGGTGATTCCTGCAAGGGCACGATGAGCGAGTATAGTAACTGATTAAAATCCAATCGCCTCAGCAGGAAATACAAGCAATTTACCAGTCATAGCCTCTGTTTATAGAGCGGCAGGGATGACCTTTCAAAATGGCTATAAAATCATAGTCGTGTTTGTAGATAAATTTTTCTGACATCAATAAAATTCGCTCTGGGCAATTACAGAGTGAGACGTAATTATTCGATTTCGATTCCAGGTGAAAGATAGCTGATATGGTTCTCCGACTTATTGTGAGTTTCCAGGACTGACTAATTTTGTTAATATGCAATGGAAAAAATTCGACCGGTCTCGTTATAACTGTCACAATTGTAGAGAATAAGAGTATGGCTACGAACCTCGAGCCTTCCAGGTCCCGCAAGAATGTTTCCACACAACTAGATTAAAATGAGGTCTGGGTGAATGATTCATTTAGGCCAGATCATTAATTTTTACTTCTGGTTCGATTGGCTAACACTAGAACACGTCACGTCTTTGGATACGCAAATTGAAGTCAAAATTGGGATGGAGGATCAGATGGCTCTACATTAGGTTCAGTTTTTTTACAGACTGATATCGCTTAGCTTGACGTGTTGTGAATCCATAATTCCTCTAGGAGACTTGTCAGGTATAAATGGAATGTCCATTGTTAACTAACAACAGGTATTATAATTTGCAAATACAGGGAAACGGACATCCTTTCATCTGTTTATAGGTTATATAGAACACTTGAGCCACACACTGGCAGTTCTCAAACGAGGAAGCATATGTACAGATGTAGTTACCTGTGAACTTATGTGAGAGAACAAATAACCAGACAGGAAGGGCAAGAAATTCTCCACACGATCCACGGTTGTCAGCGCACCCATTGGTATGATTACCCATCAAATTCAGCTGTCGTGGCATGTAACTCTAGAAATCAAAATATCGACGGTTGGGTAATCGGTCAAAAGTGACATAATGGTGGTTCTACTTAGGCCTAATAAGTCGACGTCAATCTTACAAATTCGTTACTTCAGAAGAACGTTAATTACCCAGTTCAACACTCTTGGCCTGATATAGGGGAATGTTCTGAAACATTGCAACAACGAAATTCGAATTGACAAACAGCGGCGACCTCTGCCGGTGCACGATTCTTGGCGAGTAGTGCCAGTAACTGATTTAAGTCCAATCATCTCCGTCAGTAGTTAATGAAATTAGTTCACCGGTTATGACCCTCGTTCACAGACCGCGAGAGATGACTTTCCAAAACCCTCCTACAGTTTAAATCGGTCCCAAATCAATTCGCGCACCTAGCATTCCTACCGCTGTCATCTCTTCGAAAGAGCTGGAATGTAAATAGTAACACAACCATCGGAATCACTATCTCACACTCTTCAGAATGATATATGATTGGGTCATATTGCACGAAATTCGACGGAATTGTGGAAGGAACAACAAAATTTGTCATTTTGTTTGACTCCCTCATCAATTTGCGCCCTTCACTTTCGATCAAACCTGCCGCAAAATCGGGGCAATTTTTTCGATAATTTATTCAGCAGATCAATGAAGATGATCATTCTCCACAACACAAGTGCAATTCTCGTAGTTAGGATAACAGCTCAGGCTACGGATTTAGGGTTGCTGTCAATGGGCCAAGTGCGCAAATTGATGGTGATTGACGATATTATCAATGACCAAAGCTACATATCGGGTGTCCAGGAATTCGAGGTCAACGGTCATCTAGGGGTCAATTGCCTTTTTGTATGATCGGGCAAATGGCTTCTGCTACTACAGAATAAATTGGATCATCATGAAAGTTGTTCAATATTATTATCGACCAGTGGTGCATATGGGGTTAACAGGGATTTGAGGTCAAACGTTATCTAGAAAACAATTTCAGCATTTTCGTTTGAATAGTAAAGCGGCTCCTAGTCTTATGGAGTAGATTGGATGATTTTCGAAGGAAGTCAGTATTACCATTGGCCTATGGGTACATATGGGGTTTTCCGGAATTTGAGGTTGTAGGGGTTCATTTTGTCTAACTTGTTCGAAAAGTCCAGCAGCTGTTTCTCCTGCCGAATATATTTGGATGATTGTGACTCCTTTTCTGTATTCAGCATTGTTTTAAACAGCATGTAGGGTGCATTTTAGGACTACATCATCTTTGTTCAGTTGTTGAAGCATATATAGTCTTACCATTCACAACCATTTATTCAGTTTCAATACTGATATATTGACAGGGTGAGCTACTGTGCAATTGACAGTTTTGTATTCGATCGGCATTTCGGTGGAAGGTATATTTTACTAAAAGGCGTAACACACACACTCACACACATTACCTCACTCACGCACGCGAGCAGGCACACACACACCATAAAATAATCGCTAAGTCTCTTCCTGAAATTCATTGTGAATGGAGAGTGGGAGACAAGAATACCATATCACAATAGAGTATTATATTCAATTTCATATGAGGCACCTTGGCCAATTGACAATGCAAAAGAGGTGGTTTCAAAATCTATGTGATGCCATATGCCAGTTGGTAACTAACGACAATTTTCCGACGGAATAAACGTCGAAATGAACGGAGAAACACACGGGGAAAGACAAAGGAAATATATATAAATATAATGGATCAAGAGAATGAACCGGTATGAGAATGGCAATCGAGCGTCGCACACCTCTATAATAATTTGAATTTTACATCCATATCACTCTGGTTCGAGTTCAGTTCGATTTTTCGGGGGGTGAACGCTTGTGTACGCCTACTCATTGAAAAAGAACAGTTAATGCCAGGCGACTTCTATAGGAAAGTCGCAATAATGCCCATTGGAAACCCAGTTTTCACACACAAGGAAACATGGGGGAATCGACATGTCACTGCGTTGAAGAGTGTCCGTCCCTAAAGGCCAACAGTTCATGTAGAAATAACTTCCGCAAACAATATTGCGCAGTGGAACAGTACACTAGCAATTGAATTCCAGCCGATACAGTTGTGGACACGAGGCGCCGATTTTATTGTGCAACACGCCTTATGACGAAGTCGATGCAAAACATATACTTCTGAGAACTCTGTTACAAATTAATTAGGAACGAGAAGAAGTTCATTACCTTCGTTTGTGAATGCTACCTTTCGTCTTTCTCCTTCCAAGGTTGAATGTTGCATCATTCAGTGGTTAGAGTCAAGTTACGGCCTTCATATCGTCATAATCATTTCGTTTCTCCGTATTGAAGGGATAATGGATGTTTAGTGAGTGGAAATGTTGTCCTAACGTACAACTTTGAAACATGCTGAAATGTGTAACATTATTCCCTGGTTGACGATGAACCGAAGAAACCCAGAACCCTATACCGATCGACAAATCCCACGCCCCGGCGTTACATGATCATTGAATTAAGGTTAACAGTAGCCATGTCAATCGCTTGACATACTGGGATCAAATGATCGATCACTTCAGCAGGCTAGCTCAAGCAGTTATGTTGTTGTTGAAAGGATGAAAGGCAATTTCTTGTTGTTTTACCTTGCGGCATCTATGGATTGTTCCGACCGTTGAGTAGGCCTATGTGGTAGAGAACTCCAACTCTCTAATGCATGATACTATACCTGGACTGCGCTCAATACCAACAGGATGTAATATTTGAAATCTACGAACACCCTTCTTAGACAATACAATACAAGCGACGCCATAAAGTAGCCTAATATCGCTTGTGATGAAGGCACGGCGGCAGAAGACACGGAATAGATTCAGTCGTTGAAGCGGAGTGTCTAATATTTAGCTTCGCGAAACTGATGCTGAGACATGCGATGTCACGAACAGATAAACTAGAAAACGTTCTGAAACAGGAAACATTTGCTAACCTTTTTATTTTAGGTTTTGTACTTCGAACAAGCGCAATGTTGATAGCGTGCTACTTTAGTGTTGATGCAATTGTCAGCCTTTTCTGTATTGCAGAAGATCTTGCTTCGATGCGGCTTGATATGCACCATTGGTCATTCTGTTAAGCCAGGCGTGACAGCCACATCAATCTCTTTGACAACAATTTTCCGCTAAAATAGCTCGTTCCAGAATGAACGATGACTTAAGTTGGAATACTCCATCAGCAGCGGTAGACTAGCAATTATGACTTAGAGGCATCTGTTGATGTGGTGTTAGTCTAGTCGTTACATTTTCGCTGACCCTTACTCTCTAAAAACAGGAGAGTGAAGATCGCTCCCGTAGAGTGAAATTTCACTCTTAATTCGAAGTGTAGGCTACTTAGTGATCACTCCAATGAATGAGATTCACTCTCCTGTTTTCAGAGTGAACCAAATGAAGTTCCATTCAATTGTTATATGGATATTGTTATTCCGTAGAGACCAGCGCCAATTTGGGCTGTTTTTTGGTAATTTATTAAAAAGGCAATATCTCTTCGCAACACACGGCGAATTATGGACGGCGCCGGTGGCTTGACGTCACGACAAAAAAATCGCCCCATGGTAGGCCCTATATAGGAATGAACTTATTTGCATTGACATATCATAGTGACAATATACCGTGTCGCTTTCGAATTGTACTGGGGAGATGTTTCATTGTGACGCCATGCCAAGGACGCCATCTCCTTTCCACGGATCCTACGGCGAAATGTCATCCTTCAATCATGCTAGTCAATCAGCCTGAATAGTCTCCTTTTTGACACAACATTTTGTAAGATGAGCAAAACTTTCCAATGTCCTGAGTATAGGAAAGGACGATTCAACGATCATCATTTTGATTGAGAAATGTGGCTCGAATGTGTTTTGTGTTTTCGAAGAAAATATCTACACAAATTCCGCTGAGAAATAGGTACACCGAGACATAAAAAGAAATCTTGTTAGATTGACTAATAGCACTTTGGTGCAGCACATTTTACAGAATGATATAAAAGGCAAGGCTTAGATTTAAAATTCTTCCTGATTTGGTTGTGAATGGCGTACAATTTCTCTCAATTTAGCTTCCGAAGTCAATACGTTATTTTGTAAGTCAAAACGCAAACAACAACACGGAAATGATAATCTGTTGGAGAATAACATATCGCAACCAATCGCGCAGGTAATTGGACCAATTAGACCAGAAAAATTGCAGATTTGGCCGAAATCACTAAGTGTTCCAGGGATATGACAATCAAGGAACATCGACAGTCAAACTACGAGGTCCACTTCGAATGGGATCCACCAATATCTGACGGATGGGGGATGTTGGACACCACATGCACA
>JAODTT010003911.1:0-10856 GCA_025400115.1 Pentamera pediparva
GAAGATCACATTTATACAAGGTGATTTCAAGAATGGTTTGCATAATATACCTATAACAGGGAAATACACACCTCCTTCGTGTGATTCGCACAAAGGGACACCTCAGAAACACCTACATGACCATATACATCTATGTGACTCTGCTGGCATACACAAACTTAAACCTAATTCGAACATAATGGGGTTCACACTATCTTCATACCACATACATCCTAAACTGACCTGTGACATATCAATAGAATACCATATAATGACAATGGCTACTTACGGCATTCCAATAACATGACTCGGCCGAACATGACACAAATTCAACATAGGAGCTCCCTCGCTTACCATCATCGGGGTACACTGTAGCCTGGCAGTGTACGTACCATCAACTACACCACAATCCCGATTCAATTTCTGCAACATACTCAACTCATAATACCCGTATCCGTATGAGTCTATAAAATCTCTGTGCACGAGAAAAGCCATCGACGATATATAAAAAAACATCAGCCAAAATGAACATGCCACGACTGATATCAGACGGCAGGCACCATACATGTCTAAACAGAATTTCAATACAACTTGATAAACGAAATCCTGGCTGACGAGAGCCACAGGTCTCCCGAAGCCACCTCAGACGAAAGTAGACACCTAAATTCGAGCTGGGGAACATGTATACCAACTGCCAACTTCGTTGAAGTTGGAAGAACTCACTCAGCACCCCAAGAGGAAAAGGGAGAGAAACTTTGGGATCCTATACAGAAAACCAGGAAATGATCCTGTTACACTTTATTAGGCCGCTTTAATGAGCACCCCAAAAAACCACTGGTTAATGATCAATGACTAAGTATCATGATATTCAAACCTGATTTTGTGATTTGAAGGAGCAGATGCAATTTGCAAAGTTTAGACCTTTCACCGACAATTCCTGAACACTTTGAAAGTAGGCCTACTATCGGTCGATGATAACACGGACGAAGTATCATCGTGGTCTTGAAAAGGCTGCCATCTGGGACGGGACGGACATGAACGGCACGGTGTCCTTGTCATCTTGGAGTCACATCAACCAAGGTTCACACAAGTCGGTCAGGACTGAAGCTATCGATGCCACCTGCTTAAAAGAGTGATCTTTCATTGTTACACTCTCTAGTCTCTAAACAGAAAAACACAAGAACGTGCATAACACCAGTGGCAACAGCCTGATACAACAATTTTCTTCACAAATGCAGCCTCCTTTTCTTTCCGCCACTCATCTGAGGTCTCCGACTCAATTCCTGCCATCTTCGATTCCAAGCGGTGAATGTGACTGAAGCCAACAGTGTCACCCCCTCAGAAGCGATTATTTAAATTTCAACGCACTCTAAGGAGAACACAGGTGGCAACAGCCAGTCACGATGATTGTTTGAGGCTTCTGCAGGTTTTGCAGCTTTATCCACTTCTCCATGGGTGTCAGATCAGCAATTATAGCCTACAGCAATGATAGCCTACATCAAATCAAGTCTAACCTAGACTAATCATGTGTCGCCATATTACCACCTGAAGGTTTAGCCAAGGAGGCACATTTACTATGAGAAGGATTCAGGCGTAAGGGCCTAGGCCTAAGTTGGTGAATAATAATTTATTATATTTAGAGGGCCTATTGCCCACAACTCTTACAACACATTTAGCCTGTATACGTAGGCCAATTATAATCAAGCACATAAGTTGACAAATGGGAGTAGTCAGAATACCGGGCACTACCACTCTACCCCAACAATTGGCTTGCAATTTCAATTTCGAAAATTAGGTCTAAAAATGGCTGCATGTAGGAAGGGGGGTAGGTGGGTGCATGAGGCTTGAAATCTTTGACCAGTTCCAATTTTCGAAATCAGGTTTTTCAGTCTCAATACTGACCTATCAATGACAAAGGGGGTGTAACCATGGCTTGTGCAACCTCCAGTCTTGTCTAGGTTATTCACATATGGATACAAAATTTCACGCTGAGCAGTACGGCCACTATGGGCTACCGTATAAATAGCCACAAAGTACACAACGACAGTACATTTATCTTCAATGCCTAGGCTAGTCCCAGCTACAATCTGCAATCATTATTCTGATTACCTCAAATATTTCATCCATATGCATGATTACGGAATATCGATTACTGCTCTATCCGTTTGTTGACCAGAAGCTACACAATATCGAATTGTCATGGCACTTAGCATTGCTTTTGGCTCATGGATCTGTGACCTCCGGTGTTAGGAGTGCGTGACTGCCGTGCGATAGTCTATTATTAGTACGTTAGGCTACAGTACTGCGGCTGATCAACTCACCGGAGAAACGACGTCGCATAATTTCCTCTGTCCAAATCCCCAGATTTGCCACCACGGCGCACCTCATAGGTATATTCCATGAATTCACCTTCGAATTCACGTTGGCCCACGAGAGTTGGGGCCTCTCATTATTAGTCTATCACTCTCAGTTTGGCTTTAACTTGCCACCTTCGTGGCGAAATAATGTTGTTGTTCACTGCATGACCGTTCGAGCATTGCTTTTGCAGGTTAGGCGAATTCTTAGCTGGAGTAACACTCACTGAGAAAGTTTCCACTTACTCATACCTCAAAATTGCGTTGAAACTAGAAAACAACGACGGGGCAGATGGTGATGGATTGGTCTATTCCAGCAGATAGGGATAACCGGTTGCACATGCTGAATGTGTTCCTACGATATCGCGCGGTAGTGCAGTATCCTCACTAATGTTTTGAGAAGTCAATGTTAGGGAAAATGGCGATTTTCAAATTTCCTTAGAACACATAGCCTTATTGCCTCTCCAGTTAATATAAAAGCTCCATAGTCTCGGCCTACTCGCACGTAGCGTTCCGAAGACTGAAAACGTATTTTGAATTGGTGATTGCTTCGAGATCAAACAATTTATGACAGCGATTCATCCAGTTCCTCGTTCGCCTTGTCACAATTATACTTCGTGTGTACATTCATTACGCATACATCGAAGAAAAGAGGAGAAAAACAGCAAAATCAACGTAAATTACGGCCGGTTAGTGCAAACCTTCGGAGTGCTCCTCACTGCGTATTTTATTCTCTTGTGATATTCGCGCGCATCATTGATTGGCAGTGGAGAAGGCGGGGTTCGGGCCTATGCTCCGCCCATTTTTGTCATGAAACCATGACATTTGGCCAAAAAATGCTCCGATTTTTAGTGCATAAGTGGATCTAGACGTAGGGGTCTCCACCAGAGCTATGGGTGACGTCACGAGAAACCACTGCGTCAAGATTATCTAGACTAGGTATCCCCGGGAACGCTCTCCGGGAATTCGTAAGTCGTTACAGTAGTTCATGCTGCATGCTGGGATATGCAAAGAATATGTGCTGATAAACAATACGCGCACGTTGAAACACATTTGCGTGTAATGGATAATTCAGGAGCGACCTATCCACTTGACGTGGTCACACGAACGATTAACCTCATCAATATTCATACGCATGCTGTGAGGAGTGTTCGTAAGCTTTATAATTTTGAAACAATATTTTGAAACTTGATGCGCCATCTGTTTCATGAATATCGACTCTGATAGAGACTTGTCGAGGAAAAAAAACTACCGGTAACGTATTCCGAGTAAAATATGAACATGTTCAGCTGAATTACGTCGTTCGTGGATAACTTTGTATTAATAGATCGTATATTCTAATTCCCAGCTGGACATTTTGATATATTGACGTAGATATCTTTCTATAACATATACTATGTCTGATACGACCACAACATGCCAATTCCAAAAAAAAACATATAATTCCATATGTTACATGCAAGTATCCGTTGTGGTCTGTTGTGGCGTGGATAAATGGAACTTCTGCCTAGGATACCATATCCTGATTTTATAATAAATGTAGCGGGATCCCTGTCTCTCTGCAGATTGAATCCTGGTTGATTACAAAGGCAATAATTAATAATTTGTTCACATTTTGTATCTCGGTTTGTATTGCTAGCTTAATGAATGGAATTGGAAGCATTTTTCAACATTCGAATTTACCTTGACAGACAAATTTTCCTCTGGTCCAGAACGTCACGTTGCTGCTTGCTACATTGCATGTCGAGTAAGTATCGTAGGCAGAGTAGTACCCGACGTCACACACGAATTCACACGAGCCTCCGTACAAATAGTGAGTACATTTGAAGGCGGCTATGATTGCAGCAGACCCTGGCGATAAGCTGCCTATCACTGGGCCACCACGAGGACATGGCATCGCTGAAAAATAAAAATTGTCGTTCCGATGAAAGTGTCCCTCAACTGAGTATATTCCAGTATCTGTTATAGAGTTAATTCGTTCTTGTAGATGGTGATGTCACTGAGGAATGGAGGCCCGACGAAACATAAAGCCTACGTAGGGCACAGTATCCTTGTTTTATGTATAATCATTATTCAACATAGAGGTGGAATAAGTTTTGAGGGTCAGTGGACGTCTGAAACGTGATTATGATTCTGTCTGATTAGTACACTAAGGAAATTCAACCCCAGACTGACTTTCAGTCGATGAACCAGTGAAAATGAGGCGGAACTACTGTTATGTAATGTTTTTGGGGAAAAGGTCCTGCTCAATGCGAGGTCAATGCAAACTTCACCGAATCTGACCAAAACTGGTCAATCTAACACATACCGTGATCACGATCACATTTTATGTCATGCGATAGTCGAAAAAAAGTAGACAGTTATACTGTTAGATCTACAGTGAGAAATATTCACAATAAAACATCGTACTTTATTGTATCTGCTCATCTCTCGAGGCAGATCTTAGATATTTGCGTGGCCTATCCCGGGCTAAATAGCTCGCCTTATTCTCAATATATAGCCTGTATGGACAATCAACCAGATCATTCATCTTTGACTGTAAGAGGAAGAGATTCATCGTTTTGCTTCCCGTATACAGCAAAAAACACCTACGTTCACAACTGTAATCCGACCAGTCCCACAGCCGCCCAGTACTTGCGTTACCGACGACGCACTGCGAGAATTGATGGGGCGACGATGGCGCAAATCCGATGTTGCACCGAAACTCGCAGGACTCGTTGTTAGCCCCGCATCGTGATTGAACTGGTCCGATACCGTAGGTCAACCACTCGTTGTGATTAGGTTGGTATATGATCGAGGTGGGGCACGTTAACACTGTAATATAAACAAATCGATTCAAGTTGAACTTCAGAAATGAGTAATAAGAGAAATAAAAAGACTGTTGCCCTCAATTACTCTCTGACCACATCGCTAGGAATAACGTACTCGTTAGAAGTATGATCCTCATCCACTCAGATATGTTCTAACAAGCTGAAATGTCTCAAACTTCGAATTTCGAATTTCAACCGAAACCGGAACATTGGGTCCCCCGTATTTTCCATTACCAAGCCTCAGCCAAAATTTCTGAGACCTAAGCAGACGTAGCAATGCAAATCCTTAATTCAGGATCTTAGGACATCGAACCCTGTTTACCACAGCTGATCTTTCACGGAACCTGACATGAAACAATAGCGACCACTTTTGGGAACACAAATACTCATTATTAGAAAGTACATACCGATGGGACTCATACCCAGGCATAGTCGGTGTGTTCACTGTTCAAAGTAGCCACCATTGTTGGCACGAAATTATTCCTGATCTCTACAAAAAATAGTTTTTCAACATTCCGATACATTTCATATGATCCTAAAACAAGAGCCCTCGGGTATTTATCATCAGAAAGAACACATACCAAGTAACAGCTACACCGGCCCTGGAGTCTGGAGAATATTGCGTGTCATTTGGGACATCAATCGAAATTTTGCAACACTGCAGACAACTATTAACTTTTATATAATCATTGATCACTGATCCACGTCTGATGCGCGTGATAGATACCGCCACGACGAGTAGCCCAGTAAAAATAATGAATAATTATGTAAATATTAATGAGGTCAACTGTCGCTACGTCTGTCAGTTATATTGTTACAGGTGATGGCAAGGTCATATAACGTTCTTTCCTCTCGATTATAATCCAAAATATACCGAATTGAATACAAAAGAAGAAATATCAAAGCTCATCATGCGATTTCACAAAAACAGTAGTGCTCTAACCAAGGTTTAACCACATGTCGCAATCAACACCGTGCCATGGGAACATGGGATTTGCCGACTCCCATACATCTAATCACCAACACGCCATGATCTCCACTGCAGGAATGACCACATATCACGATCGGTGCCACGCCGTCGGTACACGACATTAGCCGACTCTCTCGCGCCGGAATAACCACATGTTCTAATCAACACTGCGTCATCGTAATACGGGATCAGTTAACTCGACACATCTGATAAATGACACGCATGTGCTCTAGTGTAGGTATCGCAACATGTAGTAATAATCAACAGGCAGGCGCCGCAATCACGGCTGCTCCTCTTTGAATATCGGACTAGAACTCCCATATTTCAACAATTCACTAGAGAAACAAAGCTTTCGAGGTCCACTGCGCTAGTTATCTGGGAAAATCTGCCTCTGCCAATCAAGGAAACTGGACTGGTTCAACCCTGTTGGTCTGAAAGGGGGAGATTGAAATGTGTTAGAGTGCTACCGGGCCTCGAGTATGACCACCATGTTAGAGAGAAGCCTTCACAAACGCCATTCCTCGCTCATTGGCCGGTCAAAACTGGTAGTTGACAACTGGGAACGGTCAGCACCTCGAGTGGGGCGTGACGCGACGTCATTGCTGCAAGTGTGCGCTTAGTAATTAGGCCTCTGAGTCCCACGTTTTTTTAAAAGGCAAGACCTGCACTCCAGTTAGTGTGTTGAAACGCATCCAGGCCTCAAGGAGTTAAACACGCGTCTTTGTTTCGATACCCTATCCGCTTCTCCTATATAATATTGATTTTATTAGTATTATTATCTTTTTTATGGATATATTATTATTTATATGTGATTACGAAATTTACCTTTGCAGACGAAAGTTCCGTTTGTCCAGTACATTTCGTTTATGCTTGAGACAGCGCATGACGATTGAGTATCGTTGGCAGGGTAGTACCCGACGTCACAGACGAGTTTACAGTAGCTTCTATACAAGTTGTTGAAACAGTCGAAATCACCGCTTGTTTCATTGGAATGTGGCGATGAGCTTAGTATCGGTGGACCAGCCAAAGGACATTGCCGCCCTGAAAAATAACCAGTTAGCCAAGATGCTTAGTGAGTCCGTACCTCGAAATACTCGTCAGGATATGGCCGATTCCCAGTTCAGATCGCGCCCCCTCCACACACAGTGACGTCTGCCTGCGGGCGCTCGACCGTGACGTCCCAGCGCTATATAAACGATGTTCCCGGTAGCCAACTGCTTAAGTGACGAGGTCCGCGTACAGGAAGACACACACGGGCCGCCACGGCTCCAATCAAATGAATACTCGTTAAGGTAGGTGAATATGCGTAGACGCACTCCCACAGCAGCCATCTTTCCCACTTACACACGGGTCCACTAGGCGTACGTACACGCATACATACATACATACATTTATACATACAAACATACACCTTGCCATGACTGCATAGATTCCTCTGACGTCAATGAATGAAAAATGCAACTGTTGGATAAATAGTCTTGACTACGCCCGTTTTTATTATACAAATCAATTTCAAGTGGTGGTCTTGCCATAGACGGTTCGCATAGCACCCTACATGAAATATAGGAGCACATATTTTCACAGTTAGTGTCAGAAAATACGAGATACTTCTCACTCATTTTACGGTATCTTCTTCCAACATCGTTCTCATCCCAATCGGGCCGTCAATCAATCAGGTACCTCTTAGTTCAGACTAAATTAATATTTGGGCAAGACAATGGAAGTTATAAGTGTACCATCTGAATTGTGATCTCCATTGTCGGGGCATGGATCCCTATTGCAAGTAATTCTGGGCCAAGGGTCATACATTTGTTCCACGAGTGGTTGGACTGATATGGTTATTAGCTACTTGCATGAACAGTGTTCCAATGAGAGCCATATCTTGACCAGTTGACCATCAATCTCTCTTTGATGGCCAATCTCCCCCTACAATATAATGATCGGTAAATTTTTTCATTAGCCCCAGGGTCTGATGGTCGTATCATTTTAGACTGTACTTCCTGACCATCGGAAATATAATGTAAATAGTCATTTGGGTAATGTTTCGCTGACAAATTAATCCCTGTAAAACTGAGTCACATACATACTACGATCTCTGCAAACACCTGAATCCACATGTAGTTCGAGGGTTAGGACTTGTCACGGTTTCAAGTATAACTTTAGGTGGCTTGTTAACACTATGAATTGTTCTAACACATGCGAAACCAAGCACAGTAGTTACTATCATTACAGCCATGCATAGTGTCTGGCTAGTGAGCAAATGTATTCACAGGAGGCGTTGACTGTGGCCATCTCGTCCGATATATTCGAGCGCGCAGACTCTGTGACACAATTGTCACAAAATAGGCTCGTCACAACTAAAGCCGGTTGCGGTCAGTTAGGGTCAGTTGGGAGTCCTCGGCACATATGCTTACCAACGTAAGTTGACAGTAACTACATACTGGCGGAAGAGTGGAAGAGCCGCATCAGTGACTTTTTGCATACAACAGGTCCCGAGTTCCAGCAAGCGTTTCTCTTAAGGTGGTTGTATCTGCAGTTGTGATGGGCGAGTCCTTGGTGTCGACTTCCTGGTTCTACTGTCATGCAGTGGACTTGTGAAATTCAGTTTAACGCCTCAAGCCGGCTGGGTTGTCTGTCAGCGCCCACGGACTTGAGTTTCTCCACTGACCTATTCAATTTATCTTGTCGATCACCACCCATAATGACATGCGCAGGTCCTATTTAGTCTTTGATATTACTTGATCAAGGGTGGTTAGCATTGTTGATTAGAGCATCCGCTTTCAACACGGGAGACCGGAGCTCAGGTAATCCCTGTCGGGTCATTCCGAAGACTTCGAAAATAGAACATGTCACTCCCATGCGTGGTAATTACCCCCACCCGAATATTGAGGTGCCTTTTTTCGTTTACTGGGCCTTGTATATAGGTCCGATCCTCTACCCGGCAAGTAGTCTATCCCACGAAAGAAAGAAATGCACCGCAGAGAAAAGTGTTACTTTCATTACCTCACTGGTAATGAGGCTGAGCCTCCTGCTGAAGAAGTTGATGCTCAACATACCAGAATACAACAGTTACATGAAGTACATTAGCCGAAGTGGAATAGTCATTTCAAAGAACGGTTCGGATAAATAACATTTTACTGCACCAAGACAATTTTAGTCTCAGTCATTTGTTCAATCTTTGTTAATCTTGAACCTACAGCATTCCTTCTGTGCCGAACTTTTGTTTTCATAGTCCGCAGGGATAGAAGTGCCCGCCCTCTACTTCCGGAACATAATCCATGAAGCTAATGACTAGGTATACATGACAAACGTTTCTACTTGCATAATTACTCACGTTCACATCCGTTATACGACCACTCCAGGCGATACCAATCATCCGAGATGATGCATTGAGAAATATAATGAAGCGTAGGCGAATATCCGAGGTGACAGCTAACATTGCAGACATCCCCCATGGTGTAATTCATGGGGCATTTGTATCCCATTCCGAAGCGATAGTGGTGCCGCCATGGGTCGTGGAAAATGTATGGATGACACACCGCTGCAACGGATGAAAAAATTGTGTTTCGTGAGTGGGAATTTGTAGGTGTGCAATCTTACTTAGTTGTAGCTCATGACCAATCGCTACGGATATGCCAAATTATGGACGACCATGAAAAATGTACGTCCTCCCGGGACGATGCCTCAGTTATACTCTCATATAGATGGACAAACTACAGTGTATGCTCAAGTCTAATTGTTATCGTTACCTAAAAGAGAGAGAACACCACTGCAGTCGAATGTATTCTGTTCATCAACCCAACCCCACCCCTCTCATCCTCTATTATAATGTCACGATCCTACTATGGTCGAGTAGCGTCTGTGTCCACATACGCATGACTATCACTTGAACGCGCTAATCTTCATTATGGGTCCAGTGTTCTGTAGCTTTTGCCCAATGTGTGGCATTCGTTGCGATCGTAACAAGATACATTTTTGGTGCTTTGTATTTGATACCGCAGGTCACCTTCCTCTGTTTTTGGGGGTGCTCACTCCTGTGTGAGTTCTCCCAACTTCCACGAAGTTGGTACACGGGTTTCCCAGCTTGAATTTCAGTGTTTACTTTTGTCGGAGGCCGAGGCGAGCCTACACCGCTGGTGTATGGCCGGTGGCGTCAGGAGCCCCGCGGCTCTCGTCAGCCAGGATTTCATTTTTTAGATTGTGCTCTACGTGTATATGATGTCCTATGACCCTGCAGTGGTCGTTTTTTAAGCTGACGCAGGTATTCTGATGTTGTGTTACTGTTAGGCTAGCTATCAGCCGAGCCTAGCTCAGCTAGTCAGCAGCTGGTGATGAACGTATTGCCTACACACTACCTGGGAGTCTGGTTGTCACTTTTGCCCTAGTGTGCTGTGCACGTGGCTGCTGGGTAAGTCTGGCCTATGTGTTGTCACAGGCTGGCTAATTATTGTACTGGAATTTGATGGCACCTTCGTAACCTGGCCTTCGGGATGATGATGGGACCGAGATGCTGCGCCGTACCGTGGACTATAATGATATAGCCCAGCCTGAATCAGATGGTCCAGTGATGCCCTATATTCATACGTGAGCGATTGGTCCTAGCCAGGAGCGATTTATTGCTGCTGAACCGCGAGCAAAACAATTACCCGTCGTATTGAGAAACTGTGCCTACCTTGATGGTGTACCCTGGATGTTGAGATGACCAAATCGCTGATGGTGTTTAGGATGTCCGGCTACGCGAGT
>JAODTT010004022.1:0-10855 GCA_025400115.1 Pentamera pediparva
GAGCTAAATATGCCTGATATTATTCATGCCCCTACAACTTAAACTCGACCATCCACGATGCAGCGCCCAGGGCCATCCACGTCAATGACATAGGTCGCATTTTCACTTTGTAACTTCTAACGTTAGTCGCACAAACACATGTTTGGTGCTGTATTGAAGAATTCCTCCTCCAATTTTACCAGCGATTATTCACGCTCCAATTGACAGGAAAATGGAGCAGGAAAATGTCATGACATTCCCAGAGTGGAGCCAAATATCCAAATATAGGACATGATTCAATTACAATTAAATCCTCAACATAACCTTAATCATGCTTTTTCACAGCCACAATTTTGGAGTAGGGAGTTTGGTGAATTTATTCTATCACATATATGTATTGAGGGAACATTCAGGATTCTAAGGGGTCCTGTTCTCAACAGTGGTAGTTGGCCTACAAAGGAATATTAGAGCTGCTTAGTTACGGCGAGGATTCACTACGCAGACTTGCGTTCTTGTTAATTTCTCGTCTCGTAGGCTCACTGCTTATGGGAAAATATTCTCATATGGGTGAATATCTGTATGCTTTCGACAATAGCAGACTGAGACTCTTCTACGACCTGACAACCGAATAGCATTTTAATACCAAATATATGATATGATACCATAATTTTATCGGATGGAGTGTTTACACTACATGCGATAAAAATGTTGTACGATCAAATTATCGCACTGGTCAGTGCTCAATATAACAGGGAAAATGACAGCATAGGGTTGGAAGAAGTGCAAATTCTCCCCTTTCGTAGCCCCTGTCGATGGATTAGCTTAAAATTGGACGGCAGAGTCCGTAATTATCAAGAATCACAATTCCGAAGAAATCCAGAGCCTGTGTTCTTCTTCGGTACGTGTGGGATGCTTCCTCCAGATAGTGTTCATCGCCTCATTTCAAGTCCATCAACAACACCGTGACACAGCATTTTCCTAACCGTGGTGCATTGGGTTGCTCTCCTAACGAACTGTTATTGCCACGACAGAGCATCAAGCGCAATCGCAGAACTGGGGGAACCCGATTCACACAGGGAGGCGGTACTTTCGCTCGATCTCTGGACACTGACCGCATCACATCAGTATATTTCCTGACGATCCAGTTTGCCAAAAACATGCCGGTGAAGAATAATGCCTACCGCTCCACCTGCCTGCGTACCCTGCTACCTTTCTCAAATGACTTACAAGACATTCTTGACTGTGCGTTGTCTTGATGGTATTTTACCCCCACAGCTTATCGCCATTGCCTCCCTTGTTATTTCTCCCAAATCTCCGATGTACCAATTTTTGTGCCCCCACTGTAGGACATTGGTGATTCAGGAAATACGAACATCAGGCCGAATGTCTGCCGATACATGGGATTACATGTGTAAAATTGGGACGACCACATCTACTATTGCGCAACTTGCCTTGTGAGGTCACTGGGAGCCAGTCCTGTTTACAGGTCGGTGGACCTGTGAAACTTGACCTTAAGGATTCAAGTTAAAGCCCACCTCCAGTAAGGTATTTCCTGATTGACTGTTCGTATTGTATGGACATATTTTCTCGATTCTGCTTCATCTGTATCGCCTCATGTTGGCAAAGAATGGTAACCTCTAATCGAATTTTGCCATTGCCTAGCCCCATTAGTAGGCTAATTATATCCCCGCAACGCGTTGAGCGTCTGGGGATATTATGGTTTTGGGGGTGTAGCCGCCGCCGTCTCCACCGTCTCCACCGTCTCCGGAAACGATAGGCGTTAGCGCAATAACTCTTCAACGCTATATCCGATCGATCCGTAACTTGGTACATATGTCGGCCCAAGTAAAGTTGGATGGGTTCGGAAGTGAGCGTTGAAACTTGGTGGGTGTGAACTATAGTTGGTGCTGAAAAAGATGACAGTTATTTCAAGGTCACTAAAGGTCAAACTTGCTTGATTTATGCGATTCCTCCAACTCCGTCGGATTTGAACGAAGCTCGGTGAATGTATACTTTTGTTCCCGACAGAAGTGAAGGTCATTTCAAGGTCATCGGAGGTCCAATTTGCATAATTTATGTTTTTTTCTCCAAAATCCGTCGGATTCCAACACAACTTGGTTGATGTAGACTACCTTGGTTTTCGACTAAAGTGGACGTCATTATGAGGTCATGAGAGGTCAAACTTAGCTCAATTTATGCGACGACCTCGAAGGATGCCTTCTTGCCAATTTTCGGACAAACGCTTTTTCTGCCTGCCCAACCTTGTGTATGGATACCCTCTCATATCAAATGTGTTTGATACTGTTTCCCACTGATTGTTCAAATGCGGGGAAATACACTTGGGCGATTTACCCGCTTGCACATGTCTAGTTCTATTGTGACATGCTGAGTACTGAATAGTCTCGATACTTTTCAAAAATAGGCTATGCCGTGGTGAACTGGATCCAATACAGAAAATCGAAGTATGTAGCAGTTAAAAGCAGTTATAGCCCAATTCTAGTAAGGTATTCCCTGATTGGCTGTTCGTATTGTATGGACTTTGTGTTCTTTGTTAGAGTTGGGGAATAAATTGGGGAATGGGGTTAGCGTTATCCAATGAGGGAAAGTCTCGTTCAGAGCTGCGCATTAGCTCAAATTATTCAGAAGTGGCGGAAGTGTTGGCCCTACAATGGTCTTTAAAGTTCTTGAGCATTGCTTCACTAAAATAAAACTTGATTGCCATTTGTTCAGTCATCTCATAACATATACGTGGTACCTGATGATGGATGTGCTCTACGCCACACACTCAATCATACCTATAGCTTACCATCTCAGAACATATGGTACCTGATGAGGGGATGTGCTCCACCCCACACACTCCAATCATACCTATAGCTTACCACCTCAGAACATATATGTACCTGATGAGGGGATGTGCTCCACCCCACACACTCCAATCATACCCATAGATTACCACCTCAGAACATATACGTGGTACCTGATGAGGGGATGTGCTCCACGCCACACACTCCAATCATACCTATAGCTTACCATCTCAGAACATATAGGTACCTGATGTGGGGATGTGCTCTACGTCACACTCTCCAATCCTACCTATAGCTTACCATCTCAGAACATATACGTGGTACCTGATGTGGGGATGTGCTCTACGCCATAGCTATATAGCTTACCTATAAAGTTCAGTAACATTCCACATTTCTACGGCATAGATTTACCCATGCACTTTCCAAAATGCTTACAAAGTAATGGACGTCTAATCGTCTCATCTCACTTTCCATAGATATGCGTGTTTGTGGCGGTATATGCATTGTACTATAGATAGATAGATAGATATATAGATATACTTTATTAAATCCTCTGGCAAGGAAATTACATGTCTGCAGTGAAAGGTTATAACATACACGATACATTTCACATTTAGAGATAGAACAGTAAGAACGGTAAAAACACTGAAACGCACATGCAATAAATTGGCCAAAACCTGGGTAGAATGATGAAGAGGATTGCACATGAATAGCTACCTGCTGAAATCTATGTAACCTACTATAGACCTACTTATCATGTGGAATGTGCCAAGGCGACATACATATCAGAGCACGGTTATACGGTCCCATGATAATGCTACAGACGGCACTCTATAAAGTGTGACGATGGTGGTACTTACATGCATACAAGGACACTGTAGTAATGTAGTATAGTTGATAGCTTATCGTCATTCCAGTGGAGTAGTAGAGACCGTACTAGAGCGTCTGTGCAATACCGTACATAGTCAAATATCGTTGCGTGCTATTATCGCGCAATATGATCTGTAGCCTTATCTGCGGATTTCTCTGGCATCATATGAGAGGGCCTGATTGTATCTATACAGTATTCATTGGAGCATTACCCAGCCACCGTCGATCCTTTAGCACAATGTAACCAGTTATACTCAACAAACTTTCTGGGATTTAATTATCAGGCACAGGTTAGAGGATACTAGCAGTGTTCAAACAGAAGTTGATGGAGGCAGCTTCCGCTAGGGCAGTCGGGAACCACAAGCGGCACAGCCAGTTATTGTACTTGACCGGAGACACGGCGTAGTCAACGTTGCGGGCTTAGAGGTATATTGACATTTTGTGTTTTTACATTGTGTGCAAAGTAGTTTCCAGCTCGAACCGCACGGCTATATATCATGGTTGAGCTATTGTGATCCGCATGTCGTTCTATCTACTCTATCTACTATCGATCCAGCTTGTCGGTGACCTTTTTTTCCTTGAGGTGTTCGAAATTTGAGGTCAGAGGTCATCCAGTGTTCATTCTGAGCCATTTCGTTGTAACGGTCAAGCGGCTTCTACTCCTTCAGAATTGATTGGATGATGATGAAAGTTGGTCGGCATATTTGGCACCAATGCCAAATACGGGGTTATTTTTTAAGGCAATGCTTGTTTGCATCTATATATATATATTGATAGTCTGTGCATTCCATTCAAATCAGAATTACTATTCTTGTGTGACAAGTTTTGAGTTTTGAGAATGAGAATCACAAACACATTTCGTAGCAGTATAGTAGGCCTACCGTTTGTCTCACTTTCACTGTCTGAGTTATTTCGGTTGGTATTTCCTAATAGTCTTAATTGTTCTCTTGGGTGTTCAGGAAATTGAGGTCAAGGGTCATCAAAGGGGCATATTGAAGCATTATGTGAAAACTGAAAAATGCGTCTCCCCCTACTGGGGGCACTACATCTTCAGTTAGATTATCATGATGCTTGGACAGTGTTATCATTGATCAGTAAGTAGTATACATTCGGAGTGTTCAGGAATGTGATGTTCATTGAAGGCACATGATAGGCAATAATGTCAAAATTGTCAAATCAAATGCAAAATAAATCCAGTCCTACAAATTAGGTTATATATATATAATATCACGATACTTTGTCAGTGTCATTATTGGTCAGTGGTTCCCTCAGCTCGTTCTGGAATTTCAGGTCAAAGTTTACAGGGGCATGTGACAAATTGCCTTAATGATTTGCAAATTATATTTCCTCTTACTACACATGGAGTTGGACTATCATAATACTTGGTCAGTGTTATCATTGATCAGTGGTTTTCGTGGGGTGTTCAGAAATGTGAGGCCGAGGGCCATTTGAGGAGCATTTGAAAGCAATATGTGGGAAAACTGAAAAATGCGTCTCGTTCTACATTCCGAGAACTTTGGGTTATCATCATACTTAGTCAGTGTTATTATTGACCAAAGTCATTCGGAGTGCTCGGGAATTTTATTACGAAGGTCATTGAAGGGGCATAATGGGCACCCATGTAGATATTTGCCAAAATACATGTCTTCCTATAGAATGATACTTGGTCAGATTTTCTCAAAATTAGGTTATACTCCTTGTTGATGTCCCTCATAGCTTATTTACGGATTCCCAATTCATAGTTATTTTATGTTATTAGAGAGGAAATAGTGAATTCAGACAAACAAGTATCACAGGCCTTCATAGACTTAGTCTTTGATGAATGTTGACAAAACTTTCTAACGATTTTCGTTGACCTTTGGGTCATCAATTTCATCATTGTCCATTTGAAGGTCAAGGTAAGAGATCATTGAAAGGTAAATTCTAGTCGTTATGTATAAAATTGTGAATGTAATTTTGTGATCCTCAAAACTTGGAAATGCAATCTTGTTTGAAAGTTGGGTAAAGGATGAAGCAAATGTTGAAATGGTTCATGCAGTAATTCTCTTCGATAGAAATATGGCTGTTCCAATTCTTCGTTGCTTATACCTACCCCGTGGGACATTTGGGATTTTTATTCATCTGAATCCTCCTAGTGAAGACTGTTAGGGAGGGCACCAAAGTCATCAGTCAATTGTTACTGTACTTTCGTGAAATCATAATTTTCCTTGTGCGGTGATCGTTCATGACAGCTGATGGACCTAATTAACATTCACCATAGGTTATTAGAGGTGGAAAGAGGTGAAATACAAGTATTTCCAATTTGAAGCGGTGGCCTAGTAAGGGTGGTCCTTGGTCTGTGGAGCTTTCATTCTGGCTGTGGAAATATCCCTTGTTCATAGAAGGTTATATTTCTCCATGTTCCTGAGAGCATCCGATATAATCATCTGGCTAATAGATCCTGACGCTCGTATTCGAAAACGCCAAGCTGTAAACGCCTGTAAAGAATTCTCACTAAATGCATGTTTTCACTGAATCGTATCAAATATTGAATATGTTTATTTTTACTTTCCCCTGTATTCTTTGTATTAATTTTCTGATAACACTGTTGTTGTTTAAGTACGAATCGTCGAGAACTCGGGGATGAAGCTGGGACCCAGGAAGCTACATGCCTTCTTTTCAAGGTGCCTCTTTGTGTTTCTATTGGACGGTACAACGAAGGCATACGGTGTTATCCTGGAATCAACAGTCCAGTCCTACCGGACCCAGCATGCGTTAGTTGGACCGATCTTCACCCTACAAGCTACCGTTTGTTACCTCGTTGGTGAGTATTTTCAGTGAAATATTCTACAACAACTTGTAAACAATTGCAATCCAGCGAGGCGGTTCAAATTTTCTGCAGAATTCAGTCGCGGTTCTACGGAGGGCACCCCTTTCGCTCCAAGAAAACATTCCATGTGAAAACAATTATAGATGCTCTGATTAAGACAATAATTTTACACTGTTTCGCAGCTGGGAAATCCTTTTTCGTTGGTCTGAAGGACCTCGTTTCCAAAGTTATCTTGTACGCTTCGCGCCACCCGATGGTGAGGCTCCGCTCAGATGGTCGTATATCATGATTATCCCCCTCCTCGGAATTTCGCCTCTTAAACTGCGCCTTGCTGAATTAAAACGAGTTTTTCAGGTATTCAGATTCACACATTCTATTCATCTACTCCACGAAACTTGGTACCGTATATATGTTCCCCACGATTCTGTACAAGATCATAGTAGGAGGGGCATCTGCTCGTCCGTGAGGAGATACAGACCCATTCTCCGATGAGGAATGACTCTAGAACTAGTTTTGTTCGCATAACACAACCGCAAATGGATCACTGGTACCCAAACAATATGCCGGGTGCCCGAATTACGCAATCATTGATTTAGTCGCTTCTTGTCACATGTGACCAACGTAATACCGATGATCATAAAGGCCATAAAGGGCAGAACGATCTAATAACTGTATCACTGAACTGACACTACAGTGACATTATACCGGTTTCCACAATCTAACATGATTTCAACTTCAAATCAGAAACACTAGAATGATTGCTATGGTTAGAGGAGTGGTGAGGCGGCAGAGAACCGCAGAGGGTCTTTCTGCGGTGACAGGGGTTCTGGTTTTCAAAACCTCGGTATCAACATCTGATACCCATTCTCACCCCGCTCATTTCTCGTGTGGAAAAGTGGCTACACTTGAAAACTGCACTCGCGTTCGTCGGATGGGGACGTTAAATTGCGGACCTAGTGAGAGCAGGAATTTAACATGCCTGTCTCATTAGACACTATTCGAGAAGAGAAGGCGAGGACTCGCCGGTGTCCATCCACTCCCCGACGCATTGCACACGTAGTGTAGCGCCTCTAGTCAAACCAAATGTTATAAATTGGAGCGTTAATTGAACTAGTTATTATACCAATGCGTTTTCACTCACCTACTCTTCGAGGTTTTTGAGGGTAATTCGCGTGATTTTCGAGATGAAATGTTCATCGTGATGTCTATTCACTTGCAGTTGGGAACTTGTTGTGGACTTTGATGAGGGGAATTTAGGGCAAAACAAACTTTTTTCTTACTTCAGCTCCGTTGGCAAACTTATTCGAAGGTGTTCTCAACCCTCGCCTAGTGGCAACCCTAGGAGGTCTATTGGCTGCCGTTGGGTTCATTGGACGTGCATTCATGCCGGATTCCTCTCTCGTGTACCTATTGCTTCTGATTATCGTTTCAGGTCAGTATATTGTAAGCCATATAGAGAGGAGAGAGAGTTGGAAAGGTCGGAAATCTTAATACGTGCGGGCGCCCTTCATATTGAGCTGTGCCCCGAACCCAATGGACATGATACATATAACTGCGCCTGTGTCTGTGAACAACTTCCAATCACCCGGCCTCCTCCGAGCAAGCGACCAGGCCTGAGCCTGACCTATCCACCTGCGCAGCTGCGCCAACCAAGAGCTATTAAAGTGGCCGCCCCGGCGGGCGACTCCAACCAACCGGGTCCGGTGCTGACAGGATGCAATGGATGGGATCGTTATATGCCCAAAGAAGCGCAGTTGACGGCCACGAACCAGGCGGCTGACCCTCACCCTCCCCGTCTCCCCAAGTACACTGTCGTTGGACACACCGTCCTGCCAGCGGTATTCAAGGATACGCGAGTCTGTGAGCAGACATTTATTCACAGACTGTGGAATGAATGAAAAATGCCAAATTGTTCGTTGTAACATCCATGATCAGCGTATTGTATTTACTGTGAGACGATTCATACTATTAAGGGTTCATTTTAATACATTCACGGTTGGCATTACATTTAGTGTTAATGTTTATTATATTCACAGTTGGTAATACATTTAGCGTTGTTATCACATTTAGCGAAGATACAGATGTGTAAATCGCACTAAAGTTTCATGAGCTGCAGTTCTTTGGCAAGTGAGAAAATCCCCACCGCTATTCCATTATATATGTAACAACAACTGAAAAACCAATCAATGTATACCAGTCAACGTCCCCCCACTGTCGACATTAACTATCAAGTATAAATTCTCTATTTTTCACAGGAATCGGGTTTGGCTTGGTGAATTTCGTGACGGTATTGAATCTGAAGGATTCCTTTAAAGAAGAATTCCCATCGGCATACGCCGCCTGTTCCTTTGCGTCTTATTTCGGTGTGGCCGCTTTACCACCGATTTTAGGTTACATCGTGATTACTTACGGAGAACCAGAGGGAATGTTTGCTTTCGGGGTACTCTCGTGTTTACTGTTTCTCACTGGAATTTCCACATCATCCGGACAGGTGTCTCCAGTTACCACGGAAGATATGCCCCTCGAAGAAATGCTGGATGATGCAAGCACCGACGGGACTCAAAACCTGATGGAGGAACCAATGGACTGTGGTTATATGACTGACGATTCTTCCAACTATTGGTCGTCCCTCGTCTTCAACCATCCGGCCTACGTATGCCTGCTGGTAATCTCATTCATATCCTCTCTCCAGTACATTACTTGGTCAATATACCTGGTTCCATATGGCGAGAGTCTCGGCTTGAACTCGACTAGTGCAGTCTACTTATCGACCAGCGGGGGAATAGCCGGGATAGTTGGCAAGGCGTTTGGTTTGGTAATTTTCCGCTGGGAAGGTGCTCTCATACCCGCTGGTCTGATCATGCCGACAATGTTACTGAGCATCGTCTATTGCATAAGCCTATTGTCGACAGATTTGACTGTTCTAATCGCTGTGGCTTTTTGGAGCGGATTTTCTCTCTCTTTGTTTTCATGCATATGTTCCTCGTGGCTTCCGAATACGATTTGCCACGGTCACTTCAAAGGAGCGGTCTCAGCCAAATACTTTGTCGTTGGTATAGCGACGGTATTGGGTGGATTAATAACCGGTGAGTGGAAGTGATTTACTCTCGATCTACAATTAAACACCAATTCACTTTGAATAAATTTACAGTAAACAACGCCTAATATAATGCGTTCAAACGTGTTGCGTTGCGTTGCGTTGCACTTGACTAGTGAATTAGATAGGAACATAATGAAATATTCTCATGCGCGCCCTCTCTTGTAATTATCAACTATGTTTATTGTTGTTTAACAAGAGCACGGTGACTTACCGCGTTGTTGTGTTACTATGAGAACACCACCGGGTATCGGCATCGCAAGCGAATCGGCGGGATGTCGCATAGTGGACAAGTGATGTTATCTTAAATTTTGAAGAACCGGTTGTTAACAGTACTCGTAAATGTGGAAGAGTTTCGGTAAAAATTGCGACAGAGTTCGCATTTTTCACTACACCGACTATAACCCCGCGTTCGATCCTCTGCCTCACTGATGTTGAGATGGGACAACAGCTCTTTAGGGTTGTTGGTGCGCTAGTACGCCGGTATAATTGATCCTGCCAGTGGAGCCATGTGCTTTTCACTACTTCCAGATTTCCGACCTTCCCTCCCCATTGTCTATATTTATATATAGACACTGGGGCTATTAATTGAGCTATGGAAGTCAACTGGTGGTCTCGAACCCGAGGGACATGATATGTTTCACAGTGGGATCTGCATCCATATATGAACAGCACTAGTTCTACGTTGATGCAATATCCCCTTTCAATGATATATATATATATATATACATAGGCTACCGCTCAACATTTCAATTTACCCGGGCACAGTTGTATTATTAACAGCAATTTCCAATACACCGCCAGTAGAGCAGTCGAGGAACTTAAGCTAATCCGTAAATCAAAATCGCATGTGAATGGCTTGATTAAGGACTTAGCTGATCTAAGCGATAACCACTACTTGAAGTGATCAGCTAAGGCTGCTCTGTACGTCACTTGTCACGTACGTTTACTTTCTGTTCACTATTACATTCGCTGCTGACGAAAAGACAGGGTCTCGAAAATTTTAGTATATTCTGTATATAATTTTTATTACGTTGGTACTAAAGGCATTAAATGTACTATGGTTGCTGCCATCGACTCAACTTCTTCAATCTATATATTCAGTCTGAATATCGGCTGTTTTTATTTTACGCCTTCTCTGCTATTCCGTATCTCATTCGAGATCCAGCCTATTTTTTACGTAGCATTGTTGTTCCACAGTTTTTTCACTTGCCCAATTGGCCAATTACGCACACTTAAACCGTATGGCCTTAACAAAAGGAATGAAATAGTATCGACTCGCAAGAATCGGATTCT
>JAODTT010004133.1:0-10854 GCA_025400115.1 Pentamera pediparva
TTCCACTTACGCACCTCTCTTTACCATCCCTCTGATCAGAATTTTGCAATTAATCATTTAGGGTTCCAAGTATGGCTGACAGATAGGCAGGTTGAGTCATTATAGAAGTTTATGCAGTCATGACAGCATGTACGTGTGTTTAGATGTGGCATTTAGCATAGTATAAACACAATAGCTTGATGGTGCCCTGTTGAATGAAGCTTGTGGTGATTCCAGACATCAGGAATCTGTGCAGTTATGGTAGCTGTGTGTTTTTTGAAATTTGGTTTGTAAGCACAATAACTTGATTATGCTTTGTTGATCAAGCTCATATTGTTTACAGACTTTAAGGTAGCTATAGGTCTGTGTGTCTGTGTGAAATTTGGTTTGTAAACACTAACTTGAATATACCTTGTTGATGGAGCTCATAATGATTTCAGTTATGGTAGCTATTGGTCTGTGTTTGTGAGAGTTGTTTTTTAAACACAATAATGTGACCTTTATTTCTGTGGAATAAGCTCATAATGATTCAACAGATAAGGAATCTATGCAGTTATGGTTGCTGTGGGTTTGCATGTATCTGTGTGTTGTGAAATCTGAGATGTGAACAGAATAATTTGACCTTACCTGGTGGAATTAGGCTCATACTGATTCCAGAGATCTGAAATGTATGCAGTTTTGGTAGCTTTCTATAGGTTTGCATGTGTCTCTGTTTGTGAAGTTTGCCCCAACCATTTGGACCCTTTAGCCTGTGCCACACATATGCAGGTATGGTAGCTATAAGTCTGCATTGTAAACATAATGACTTGACCGTGCTTCGTTAAATCAAGCCAATTATGATTTTGGGGACCAGGAATCTTTGCAGTTATTATAGCTACAGGTCTGCATGTGTGTGTATTGTAAAATTTGGTTTGAAAACACAATAATTTGACCTTGCCTAGTGGGATATGTAAGCTCATAATGATTCCAGAGATTAGGAATCTGTGCAGTTATGGTAGCTATAGGTCTGCATGTGTCTATGTATCTGAAAGTTCGTTTGTAAACACATTAACTTGACTATGCTTCATTGAATCAAGCTCATATTGATTACAGAGATCTGGAATCCATGCAGTTATGGTAGCTATAGGTCTACGTGCGTTGTGTGTCTGTGTTTGTGGAGCTTGCCCGAACTACAGTACTTGACCTTATGGTCTGTGTCTCACTATTATTATGCTCTGTGCACACATGAAAAATAACTATAATCTATTTATGAATGATAGGAATAACGGAACATACAGCTGACGTTGTTGATTAAACTGTGTTCAATGCTACATCAACACAAAGAGTTGTGAAGTGTTTGTGTTGTTAGACTACTCCCTTATAAATAACACCACATGTTGCATGAGGTGACACAAACCCTTGAAGGCCTAGGGTCATGTAGAATTTACTTGAACTGGCTTGTACATGTGTGAAAATGAATAAATAATCTGCTATTGTGCAACCTGCCCTGTGACATTGTCGAGGGGGGAGGTGGGTGGTACTGCAGTAACCTCTGGAAATACAAAGTCATCGCAAAACACATCTTCCACAAATCCCTGTAGCAACCGAACCTAGGATGAGATAGGATCTGTTACATGACCTTTGCTTAGCCTTTAACTGGTTGCAGCAGATGGCAGTTCAGTCTGCCATCTGAGGGGAAAAACGAGAGTTTACACTGTAAGCCCATTACATGGAGAGAAATAGATGACAAAGTACACCAGGAACTGTTGTTGATAACTCCTCTCGTTCCGAACTATCCAACACTCGGTTCTCGACTGTTTGAGGGTTCACTGTTTGTGAAACGCAACATTAAATACCTGTACGCAAAACAATATGGCGCCTATTAGACCTAGGTGTATACATTTCTCATAGAGTCACACATTAGGGTAGCCTACACAAATGAACAAAATTGAAGGTAAACCTCCCAATCAGTTTGCAACTTCCCTTCAATACCCTGGGGCCTCCGTCTCTCAGACAAAGTCTAGAGAGACTTATAATTGAATTTATTTCATCAATTCTCATCAACTGTATCCAGCTTCAGTGTAATTTACCAGACAATCTCTGCGGACGATTCGTCCTTCCTGTTCTGTTATCAACAAGACTTCGACAAGTTGGGGGCGCTCTCTCTGAATTCATAAATGATCAACAGACATTGGGTGTGCCTGTCTAAATCCTTCAGTCAATCTGACATACAGAACTATTTTGCCATGAAATCTCTGAAGAAGGCAGTTGAATACTTTATATCTCCAACCACCCTTCCCTACAAAAGTCTATGCACACTCTCAAGGGACCTCTAACACAAAATGACACCACTTCGTACCTGTTACCCCCGTCTTCTGCATTGCCTGTGTGAAGCAGGGATGTTGCTTCTTCAGCCTCACTACACCATTATCTTCCTCTATGTAGTTTCAGTTGTGGGCAGGGTTGACCCTGGGTCCCTCTATTCAGCTGCAATCCTATACCAGGTGCTCAGAACAAGTGAAGTTCATGCCAAGGTATCACCGGTGTGCCTCACGTGGTTTCTTAGAACTGGAATTACTCTTTTGTTCTTTTCCGTGCTTGAATTTCAATCGGAATAAACTAGTGGCAAACACAGCCATGGGAATTCCCACTCTTTTTCCAGTTTTGGAGGGATTTTAGAAATGAAAGGGGGGAACCTCCTACACTGACAATGAACACAACAGGCCAAAATTCCTCTCAGGAACTCTGTATTTTGAGAGGGATTCAACATATTCCTTGTTCATCCTCTTAATTCCAAGTCTGACAGACAGGCTTGTTTTACAAGTGGACATACTTGTAAGAATATGGTTAAGACATGAACCAGAACTTTCAGAAATTCTGGTTTCCTCAGAAATAAGATTTCTTTGAGTCAAAGAATTGAATGTCCTCGCATATGTTGTTGCAAGATTATTGTCTTTAAGTGTGTCAATATTGAAGTGCCCTAATATGACTACCTCACTACCTGAACTCACAGACGAAACAGCAGCCTCAAGATCTCCAATAAACCTAATAACATCTGAACTGGGTGGGCGGTATATTGTTCCAACAGTTATCGGTTCAGTATCAGGCAGGTTAGGTTCCATCCACAGATCTCCATCTCCGCCTTGGTTGAATGACAGTCTCCACGTTTTTGACATAGGTAGGACTGACCAGCAGAAATTGTGATAACAAAATCATGCTAATATGTTGCAGCAGTAAAAAGTGGGAGGAAAAAATAAAAGATTTGTGTTACTTACGTTACACACTGCTAGCAACAAGTTCCCTCTCCATGAATTGCATCCTAGCACAATCTAAATGGAATTTTCTTTGTGATTTTTCCTGAACCATTCCTCTAGCTAGTAGAAATGAATTGCAACCTCATTGAATCTCCTCATTTTCATAAAAAACAATTGGGTTGTTGAAACACTGGTTTTGGCAAAAAAGTTGGTTAATTTTAGGGCACCTACTATTATAGGCTGTGAAAATTCCAAACAATGTGCTATAATTGGGGAATTTTTAGAAATTGAAATTGGACTTCTTTACTACACAATAGAGCATGTTGTGGAGGTGAATATTGCATAATTTGAAATATCAGGAATCATGAGCATGTTTAGCTGGAATGGCCCCTAGGAATATGATGGTGGATGATGCATAACACTCAATGTTGATTATTCCATAGGACAGCCACTGAATGCCACCGTCCATATGTCCCCGGAAAAATCTCATCAACACTAAAGATTGCACCAATATACAGCTGGGTGGAGCGAAGTACCTTGTTCAGGGGCTAACATAATTAGACCATAGGATTACGAACTTCACAGTGCTAAAACTCATACCTTGATTCCACGACCAGTCCATATCGAGAAATGATGCAAGAAGAAGACTGCAGAGAGTAGGGCCGATAATTGTCCATATATATGAGCGCTGTACATAGACACTCTAGATAGTGTAGAAGAATATCTTTTGAAACCCGTCAAATGGATAGAAATGAACCTCCACATACACAGTAGTTGTAGGCCAACTATGATTATGGCCATAACACACTCGAATATGATTCGGATCGGTGAAGCTATCGCGATGTGCGAGCAGTTGAAGTAAAACCTGTAACAGTATCTCTATGGGAGATCACCTCGTTTACACCTCTGCCAGTATATTCTTGCTATCCGTTTTGCACATGGGCGTTGGTAATTCCAAAGTGGCTTATTCAATTTGAGACATTGACTTTTACATTTGACATCTCAAGTCAGGTACTGCTAGTCAATACTAGGCATCACACTATAGCTACACAGATGCACAACGCAGGTCTGTAGTGAACACTGGATTTAAGCTACTGAAACAGTCAATCTACAATGCATCGCCCCACCTTTGTTTTTCATCAGACAAACGGCACAACCAAACTACTGGTTGGTGAAATCTGTGAATAGGGAATATATACCCATCTTACAGCTTCCCATCTGAAGCCCCGCCCCTAATTAGCTGCAAGGTGGGTATGACGTCATGACGCACCATACGACAGACATATTAGTTTTGGCAGGTTACTGCACATTGTTTCTTCATCCAAGTTGCAGAATCAGTCACCCCTTGAACACCTTCTGCTCTTCATGGTATTGTCAAATAGCTGCATAGCCTACTGTATGGTATATAGTACTAACCGAATCCATGCCTTTTCAGGAAATCACATTCTGCTGCTCTCGGAAAATAGTCATGGTTAGACCTCCTGAGTAGAAAAGGGACCTTATTCCACTCGACTTTGTATCGTCTTCCTTTCTTTCCTGCCCCTGAAAACAGAACAAGAACTTTTGGTGCAGTAGCTCATACTGTGGAAGGAGAAGCTTTTGCTTTGATTGATTTAATACTCCGCACTCTTAGGCCAATGTTGGATCATTAGCTATAAATATTCCTGACCAACCCAAAGACAGACAGCTACATGTACATCGAATCACCATTCCAACTAAACACAAGAAAGTCATTTCCTCCACCAGATATACAATCTTGTCTACTGGCATGTTGTCATTTCCAGTGATGTGGGAGGAACCGAAATCCAAAATTGTCTTTGTCCACTTGCTGTCAGCCCCACTCAACAGCTCCCCTACGACAAATACAGTAGCCTATCCTGGCAATGTCAAAACCAGTGCTCAGCAATTCCACGGTAATGGAATAAAATTCAGAGACATTTTTGAGAGATTCCATCATGTGCACATAACTGGGGTGTTGTTATGCCATACAAAGCACCTACATCAATGCAGAAGATGATGTCCTACAGATGATACTATTTCATTTTGAGCTGAACATGTTTTTCCTTGATGAGTTATGAATATTAATGAGCTTGGTAACGGAATGACGCCAAAACGGACATGGGTTTTTTAACAAAGCACGTTTTGTCCAAACTCTGTGAAGTTAATGAAACATTCATCATGTCTTTATGGAAGGGTACATATGCCCAGACAATAACCTATATATGCCCAATTAGGTGCAACCTCATTCATGTAATTAGTCAAACAAACTAATGTTCGGTAACGGAATGATGCTGCGAAATGGGCAAATTGCAAAATGGTGCAATATTATTTGCCTGTTGATGAGTCTGTACCGGTTTTGAAAGTTGAATTGAAATATGTTATGAATAGGTCTGATTTATTCCTCTGATAGTCTGGTATTGTGAAACATGTCGGGTATAGGCCTACCCAATTAATGTACCCCTAGACCCCACCCCTCTATTACTAGGGAGTATGGCAGGCATCTCTGCAGTATGCTGAGATGGTTATTGCAAACAGGTTTTCATTATTAGCAGTGGCTAAAGGAAAACAGATTAAAAGCTTTAAGTAAGACAAATTACTCAAACTTACTCCGTCGCAAAATCTATGAGTAAACGTTACATACCTGATCTTGAAGGCTGTCAATCGTATGCATGAGCTACAAAAGATAGAATAGGATACGGTGCCTTGTAGCACATTTTTCACCATGGCTGGTGCTCAAAGCGCTACACAGTAATCTACCCCGATTATTAGAATAAGGCACCACTCTGGCAAACCCGGAGTGAACAAGGCAGCAGGAATACAGCGCGGTTGTGCTCGAGTTCCTCACAGGTACCTACTTCAACCCCTTGGTAGAGAGGCAATGGAGACAGCGTACCTTGCCAAAGGGTACCCTGGAAAACATCACCGTACACCGTTGGTCTACTCTTCACAGGATTCAAACTCACAAGTCACAATACTTAGATTGTGAGCCTGACGCTCTACCGAATGAGATGCATCCTAAGTCAGTTGATTTTTGAAACCCCTGTTACCTCTGAATTCAGTAATCTGTACAAGGAACCCTAGTTTGGCTACATTTGAACAAATAAACAACTAATGTAGTAGAAGTTAGAGCCTACCTGTAGTAAGACGAATACCATGTGATCAAAATTTGACAACTTCATAGCGTTATTTCGGCATTTTAACTCTGATTTTGAGTGGATTTTTTGCAGAAATAATGTGAGATCATATCATCAAGAACATTTCCCAGGAGTTTGGGGAAAACGGGACCGAAAATGACAAAATTAACTCCGATTTATTGACTTTCTCCAATAGGCCGTAACGCTATTGACCCCTACGAGCTGAATTACGGTTGTCGCCTATTGACCCCTATGAGCTGAATTACGGTTGTCGCCTACAAGGCTACAGTAAACCATGACTAAGTAATAGGTAATACTGTATTACTTAGGCTAGGCCTACAGTAGGTGCATGGGTTTAGTGTACATCGCAAGACAAAACATAGGCTACCTTTGTCAAAATGAAAGCTGGATAAACTTGGTTGGGCTGATCAACACACAACGTACCATACTACCATGTCTGCTGTCATTTTTTTCTTAAGATGATAATATGGAATTCATTTTGAGCAGTAAGGTATGAGTTCAGTGTATTGAGTATGGGGTCAGTGTATTCATTGGACACTTAGGCCTTTGTTTCTCTCGACAAATTGGGTCATTTGGGAATTTCGAAAAGAAATTGCCTCTGTAATTATGGAATTCTTCATGGGTGAGACATCTTCATGTCAAATTTTGACACAATATCAGGAGCTCAAGTCACAAAATGTGTAATTCTCCAATCATGTGAAAATACATGGAACTCAGACCCGTATGAAATCAGTTTGTTGCGCAGAACTCAGCTTGTGGATTGATCAAGCCCGTTTGATTTATATGCCAATATTGCCTACCTAGGCCAAGGGCCTAAGTTGTTTACATGGCAGTGCAGTATGAAAGAATTTACTGTGTTATGATACTGAAATGGAGAGAATACACTGAACTCATGATCCTCAGAACCCCTGCACCTACTGTAGGCTAGAGGAATTTCCACGTTCCTTCAGTAGGCTACCATCAAAGAGAGATTTCCTGTTCATGGCTTCCTCCATATTTTTTGCAAAATCAATAGACCTAGGCTAGGCCCCAAGTACTAATTAATCAGCCAATTAGGACCTGAAAATGACCCAAAAAGAATATAATTCTATGATTAAATCAATAATTCATACTTTTAGTTTTTGCTTCAAATTGATACCAAAATCAATGTCATATGTTAGGCCTAGGCTAGGCTAGGCCACAGTAACTTGGGCCTGGGCAGGCTGGGCGCAGCCTAGGCCAGTACTACTATTACTAGCCTAGGCATGTAATTTTTCAAACGGTGGGCCCAGCCTAGCCTAGGCCTAAGTTAGGCAATACCGCAATAGGCATATACCCCATAGGTATATGATATAGGCCTAGGCCCTAGTCTAGAGTAGATCGTCATCTGCCGCCTTTAAGGCTAAGCACTAGCCTAACTGACTAAGTTAGCAGCTAGCCTAGGCCTAGGGCTAGGCCTAGCCTAGGCTAGGCTAGGTTACTTACGCTGCGCACTCTCATCACCATCATGCCGCCTACGAAAGCTACCGAATGTCCTCTGAACCGTGTCAAAAACAGATCCTTCCTCAGAATCGGTGAGTGTTGGTGTCTGGATGACCAATGCTGCCCTTCCCCTTTGAAGGAGACTCTGCACAGCGCCCCTAGGACTAGGCCCCCTAGTGCTGCTATTGCCAACAACATTGGGTCTTCCTGTGCCACTGGCACTAGCACTCTGACTCGGCCCAGGCAGGCCTAACGTTACTTCAGTCTGTGATTGTGCTGATTCTCCATCAACGGCGGGGTCTTCACTGGCGGCCCTACCTGGCAGGCTGTCGTCACCTCCCGTGGCCATTCTTTCTTTCTTGTGACGACTATTATTAGCTCGAGTTACGTAGAATTAGCTAGGCCAGATCACAGAACGAGTAGGCCTACGCCAGCGCGCGTCCGGCAACAACTGGCAAATGTGTAGCCTGTAGGCTATATACCGTACGTAGGCTAGCCGTACTCGTACTCGCTCACTAAACAAACGCGTAGTCGTAACTCGTAAAGTTCCCGCCCGCGCGCCGCGCCAAAGAATGTGGCCTACTCGACTTCGGAACATTATTACAAAACGACTGAGTATCAAGCAACATCCGAAGGATGATCAATCCGTCCCGTAACCTCCCAAAGAATAGAACATAGAAGACATATTTTACGAAACCATGATACCTACGATAGTATTTACCGATCAGATTGGCTCGGTCGGTAGAACGTGGGACGCTAGATCGGGAGATCGAAACCCGCAAAAGTTTGGTCAGCTTTTCCGTTATGTGCTCTTTGGGAGGCTCTTCGTCTCCATTGCTCCACCCCGCCCATGCGATACTTGGGAAAATGTGAGATCACCCATCGCCCACATCAGCTGAAGCTCATCCTCCTGGTTTGTCAGAGAGTGTGCCTATGTTATGGTATGTGACCAAGGCTGATTAGCTCGGTACGAAGAGCTCCAGACTTATGATCGACAGAGTTCGAATCCATTCGATGCCGTGAATGCTTTTCCGCAATGCTCTAGGACAAGGCATGTCTCCTGAATTGTCCCACGCTACCCACGTGTGAAAATGGGGACCTTGTGAGGTGACTTGCAAGAAGTAGTAAGCGTCGCAGGTGGCTGCAACTATAAGGGAAGTCCCCCCGGGGACACGATGCTGTGACACACCGATACGTTGCGTCGGCAAACGTGACCCCAATCTTCAACAGGAGCGCCAATGGCACAGTAGCTCCCCCTGTATCAGTACTAAAACTGAGCAAATGTTTCTCAATGGTAAGCCTGAACATGCTCAAACAACTGAGCGAAGGTGATGTAGTCCTAAAATGCCCACTACATGCTGTTCAAAACAATGTCCGACTATGAAGGGAATCCAACTCAATCTGTAGGAGAAGCATTTTGCAGATGCAACCCCAATTGACCCTTGAGGGTTAAAATAACCTCCAAATGACCACTGACCAAAACCCCTGAACACCTTATGGGCACCACTAGCCAATGATACCAATGACCAACTATGAAGGAAAGCCAACGTAAGTTGTAGGAGGAGAAGCATTTTTGCAGCTTTGACCCCAATAACCTCAAGGGGTAAATAACCCCTAGATGAGAACTGACTAAAAATCCCTGAACACCCTATGAATGCCACTGGTCGATGACACCACTGACCATCTATGAAGAAAATTCAACTTATTCTGTAGGAGGAGAAGCATTCTGCAGATTTAACCCCAATTGAGCCATAAGGGTGAAGAAAAACTACATGACCATTGCCCAAAAACCCTGAACACCTTATGGGCACCACTAGCCAATGATACCACTGACCAACTATGAAGGAAAGCCAACGTAAGATGTGGGAGGAGAAGCATTTTGCAGCTTTGACCCCAATTGACCTTCAAGGGGAAATCTAACTTAATCTGTAGGACGAGATTTATGCAGATTTAACCCCAATTCCCCTTAAGGGTTAAAATAACACCTACATGACCATCGATCAAAAATCTCTGAACACCCTATGGGTACCACTGGTCAATGATACCACTGATCAACTATGAAGGAAATCCAACTTAATCTGTGGGAGTAGAAGCATTTTGCAGAGTTAACCCCAAATAACCATTTAGGGTTAAGATAACCCCTAAATGACCACTGACCAAAAATTCTTGAACACCCAATAGGCACCACTGGTCAATGATACTATTGACCAACCATGGAGAAAGTCCAACCTAATATGTCGGAGGAGGAGCATTTTGCAGATTTAACCCCAATTAACCTTCAAGGGTTAAAATAATCCTAGATGACCATTGACCAAAAATCCCTGAACCCCCTAGGGGTACCACTGGTCAATTATACTACTGACCAACTATGAAGAAAATCCAACTTGATCTGTAGGAGGAGCATTTTGCCGATTTGACCCAAATTGACCATTGAGGGTTAAAATAACCCCCACATGACCATTGACCAAAAATCGATGAACACACTATGGAACAACTGGTCAATGCTACCACTGACCAACTATGAAGAAAATCCAGCTTAATCTGTAGGAGGAAAAGCATTTTGCAGATTTAACCCCAATTAACTCCCAAGGGTTAAAATAACCGCTAGATGACCATTCACTAAAATCCCTGAACCCCCTCATGGGTACCACAGGCAAATGATACCACTGACCAACTATGACGAAAATCCAACTCAATCTGTAGGAGGAGAGGCTTTCTGCAGATTTCCACAAAATAGCCCGAATGTACCAATAGATGATTGTGGGCCTTTAATTATTTACCACCCTAGTTGAGTCTTCACTTCGTCAACAATATAAGCAGGTACCATCATAATCCATCAAGGGTCGTAGGAGGAGTAGCAATTTGGATAGATAGACAAGACAAGACAAGACAAGACCAGACAAGACAAGACAGACAGACAGACAGACAGACAGACAGATAGATAGATAGATAGATAGATAGATAGATAGATAGATAGAAAGATAGATAGATAGATAGATAGACAAGCATGATCACAATAGCTCACC
>JAODTT010004244.1:0-10853 GCA_025400115.1 Pentamera pediparva
TACTATCATATGCCATATTTGATAACATTATACGGGTGTGAGGTATCATGCAAATCTCAATCGACATTCGTTTTAATATATTTTATAGTACACCTACTGACCCACGTGAACACGTGTTCAGATGAACAATGAAGTACAGTTGTTTTGAATTGACATTACGCAAACATGCAATGGGTCAGTGGTATTTGTTGACAGTACCATAATAGTGTTCACCAGTTTACTATGTTATGTTTGCCGGTCACAGCAAACAAGATATGGTCACAGGAAACACACTATACCGTGCAATCTCATTCAAGACTCACGAAGAATAAACAATCAACAAATTGCGACGGAACGGTCCTTGAACAGCTACTTAGATTCTCATGTTAATAGTAGGCTCATTATTAAAAGATTCTCATTCGACAGGAGACTACTGGAAGCTCAATAGCTCAGCTAAGCAACCTGCTAGAACCAATGCATTTTAGGTGAATGGTTTTGAAAGCAATCTGTCGCACGACACACAAGAAGATAAAGGTACGATGGGTGTTGAGAGTTGCATAATATTTGCTTATTCTACAACCCTAGCTATCCATCATTGCAAATACTGTGTTCTGATTGGTCGATTGGCTAGGTCTTGTCATCCGTTATTTTCGCCAAAACAGTCAGTCGGTCAAAGTAACATAACAATTCAAATAGTTACTTGTTTCGCTGCGACTTGTTGGGCGTATGTGACGGTATGACTTCGAACCGAGCAACGTTCAACACAAGTACGGAATGTGAACAATTCATGGATCCGAGAGAGGCGCTAACTTCATACGTCACGATAGCAAAACATCGCGCAACTATACGTCGCTGGTTGGTAAAATCAGCTGAGCCCCGTACAAAGTCAATGGAACTTTCTTTCGTGACATCCTAAATCGAATTTTTCGACCATTCCATGCATCGTGTTCTTCCAGCTGGTACCAATACTGGAATTATGTGATGAGCATTCCTCGAACTTGTTGAAAGGTTGCTACACGCGCGCGCCTTCAAAAACGAGTAATTCGATCGTAAAAGTCCAGGATTAGCACTTCAGTGTGCAACATCATAACGTTAGGCCACTGTGCGTACACGCACTGACGTCAGACCGGATCCATGAATTATTCTGATTGTTTACAGTTGTTTGCAACTCAAACTCAAATGGTGGGTGAACAGGTACACGCATGCAGTTCGTAGTAACCTTCCACCGTGGCGGAATTCTACCACATGAAACTGACGCGCTAACCGTGTCTCAAACTGTCTCGACTCAAAATCCAGCTACATAACGGACTCGGCTTTGCTTCGTTAGTTATTTACCTGAATTTTGAGTCTCGATTGTTTATTCCCCGGTAAAAGTCTCACAATATCGCTTTACTCTATAATATATCTGATTGATGTACCATATTCAAACAACTTGAGACACTATTGCCATGCAATCTCATTTGATTTAAAAAAGCCAACTAATTACACAAGAACGACCTTCGTGGTACGATTAAGCTCGATGAGGGTTACCCCGTGACGCATGGGCGATTTCCATTTACGCCTATCGTTTTAGTAAAATATGAACATATCCACAGCCAACGCGGAGAGGGAATCAATCCTGCTCACACGTTCAGTTAGTAATATATCGATATTCATTAAATGGCACCACATTAATGTTGTTAACAGTCGTACTACCAGTCCTGGTTGTTGCCTTGGTTACAACCCAACATGGACTGTTAGCGAAAACAAACATACCCACTGACATGATCAAATTATGTGGTGTCGACCTACTCGATGTATCTGTTGTAATCAGTCATTCCAATATCTGAAGATGATTATGTTGATTGTCAACTTATTACGTCACAATAGCAAAATATCACGCAGATACGTCGCTGGGTGGTATATTCAGCTGTCAAAGTCAATGGAACTTTCTTCCTTGACATCCTAAATCGAACTCTTCGACCAGTTTCATGCATCGTTTTCTTCCAGCCGGTGCCAATACTGAAATTATGTGATGAGAATACGAACATGTTGAAAGGTTGCTACACGCGTGTCTCCAAGAACGAGTAATTCGATCGTAAAAGTTCAGGATGAGCTCTCCAGTGTGCAACATCATAACGTTAGGCCACTGTGCGTACACGCGCTGACGTCACACTGAATCCATGAATGATTCTGATTGTTTCTTTCTGATTGTTTCTGATTGTTCCTTTCTGATTGTTTCTGATTGATTCTGATTGTTGATTCTGATTGTTAGAGGTCAACAAACAAATAAAAAACAGAAATCGGCTAGGTTAGTCTGGCATATATATATATGGTGTATTCCCTCCCCATTTATGGAATATACGTCTCGCGTACATCAGAACACAATTGGCTTGTGCAAATACGACCCACGTCCCGACGGCAGTTACTGCAACCAATATCATGTAAACCAGCATACAATGTAACCTGTTAATCACAACGTCTTTGTAGAATAAATCACAATCAACAAAACAATGTGAAGGCTGGTTCGGCCGAACGGAACATCTCCATTAATATAAGGGATAAGGAGCTGTATGTGTGCATCTGCCCGATACAACTGCATGCTACACTAGCTACTGGAGTGAACACATAATACAGAATACAGATTACGAGATGCGCCGGTAGATACCGTCACATATCAATTGCGAGTAACGAGTAAAAGTAGGATCACGTCCTGCAACCAATTTCGTGTAAACCACATACATTGTAACAACACCTCTTTGAAACCTCAAATCCACAAAGCAAAGTATAGGTTGGTTAAGCCTATCAGAACACCCCTCTCGAAGAGAAACATATTTGCAACAACTTACCGGTGGCTTGCACGAGTAAGACCCAAGTCCCGACTGCAACAAGTATCAAGTAAACCACATACTTCATAATTGCTGTCATATGTCCAGTTCAAGTTCGGCGAAAGACTCAGAAGGACATGCGAACGGAGATTGAATAATTCGGAGTGACTCAGACACTCATTCTTTGAATTCTCGATTTACAAATTCAATAGGCACGGTGGCTAGTCGCCTCATAAAAATCAGCACCAATATCCTCTGTAAAAACTGTAACTGCGCTGTCGATATAGCATGGCATTGGACTTTTGTAGAAGAAAATCCTTGATTTGAAGAGTTCACAAGATTGTATCATTCCATGGCTATATCCTACACGTCCTCCTTCAAACTGTGTATGATCAATTTAATGATGATTTCCAGAACAATACATTGACGAATTGGCAACATATAGCGATCAATTGGTAGTATAACGTTCTGCAGCAGTACCACGCGCAGTCTATCCGTAATCCTTCCAATGAAGTGCTTGTCAAATGTTCCACGAGTGCAACTGATGCCGCTAGCGAATGTTCGGCAACACTCGCAAATATTTGGATAGGTTCGTGCAGTAGCATTCACAACACAAGCGGGCGTTCATGCAAGCGAATACATCCCAGCCTCCTTTCGCTCGGGGTACCGCATAACCGTTTTGGTGAACCTAGAACAATAACAGGTTAAACGCAAATGAAGCCTACGGATCCTCTGAAGAGAAAACATGACCGTGAAAACTCCAATAAGCTTTGACCTTTGCGGAACGCACGATCGATAGGAAAGCCATGTGCGTTCGAACAGTATGACACCATCCTACTGTGGGACATTGAACTCACTTTGTTTCCAAAACAATACGATTCATCCACAGTTCGTTGTCCCGAGTTGTCCATAACTAGAAGACTGCGGATCATTCACGAAGTCAATATTTCTCGGGATAAATCGCTGGATGTCAGATTTTACATGCAGGTAGGTACCAGGTTGTCACTACTAGTAAACACACATTAGCCAATTAGAGTTAACCAAGATTCAGGAAGGAGTTGACAAATAGACAATCTGCGAACAGGAAGTATTTCCAGATAACACATAAGCAACTAGTTAAACCTATCTATTCAAATGAAACTTTTGTTCACTTATTCAGCATTCCATGAGAGAATAGTTCCTCCGAAGATCACATAGTCACATTGAAAATTCCGAAAACATCTTCATCTGAAAGTGAGTATACAAAATCGGAGTTCGGGATCATTTAGTCCGAAATGTTTATCCTCTTCGAGAGCACCCGTCTGTGACGAGCAACTTTTAATTATTGAGAGCCATACACGCAGACTGAACATTGCTGCCAGATTGCCGTATCGTGTCACATATATCAGTATTACAGGAACGGAGGCCACGATCGCCCGCGGCAAATAATGAGCAATTTATGACCCGAGCGCGTTGACGTATCCGAAGAGCCTTCAACGACAAACTTTGTGCACGACGCGGACGCAATGAACCGGGAGGAGTATGGCGCTATCAAGTCGAAAATGACACACAAAGCCGGAACGCTTTTCGTAGACAGTTCCTCTGATGATGAAACCGTACACGCAACAGCTTGTTCAGGGATATTCTGCTCTGTTGGGGAAGAGGAATACTTCAACCAGATCCACGACTCTTGCAGTCTGCTATTGGAGTGCTCACCCCTGGGAAACCAAACTCGATTGCGTAGATATTACACAATTCTGATTGAATCTAAGATTCCCTGCGAAGAGTTCTCGTCTGCGAGTCTATCAACAGAATTTGTTTGCAGCAGCGAACTCTTAAATGTCAGATATTCCAGTCAAGTGACTAATTTATTCAATTTCACGACTCACTTCGTTCAATGGAACTCCAGGGGCATTAAATTTATTCTATTTTCGTTTATTTATTCCCACCTCCAAAACTGGAGAAAACTCGATAATTTAATACGAAATACATAATTACTATACACAACAAAACGTCTATCGCAAATATCGGCACCCTCATAACAATTTAGAAAATATAATTCTGAATCATAAAATATATTTAAAGTACATTCAAACGGCATTGTTAAAAGGTCAATGAGCATATGCTCCTCTGAATAGGTGTGATGAATTGTTCACTATTCAGAAGCATTCTCACATAATCGATATGACCATCATGGAGCCAGACTCACAGGCAAACTATTAGAGCTAAGGACCCTCTCAACAAGTGAGCCGTGCAGAGTGACCTGACCGTGAAGTGGATAGTGGGCTAGGTTTCAAGTACAAAGTTCTCTGGCTGGACTAGTGACCCGGAAAACTCCATGAAATGATGAGCAAATATTTTTGTCAATTATATCCCTCCCATTGGCAACCCCAGAAAATGCACTGTCAGATGGTTTTGAGCGGAGATACAGCGGGATGTCGGATGTGAAATTCGTGTGAAGACATCGACCGATGATGACTGGGTTTTTGAGACTGAAGCCCCAATCTGTAACACAGTATTCCATACCACATCCGCGCATACCTAATATGTCGAACTATTGTTTTGAAGAAGCCATATCTGTCAGGAACAAAATTACAAATACCATCACGAATGGCATTACAAGTTTCCTTATTTCGAAGAAGACCAGAAGGCCTCTCGTCAACTAAAGAAAAAGTAATGAAACAGTAAACATAAGAGGAGAACAACAAACAAACGAACAAACAACAGCAAAACAAAACGCCCACGCTCCCCTGATTCCGATGCTAACAAGTTGTAGATATACACCATAACATACGAGAGGGCGCTAGTCTTAAATTACAACGCAGACAACATCACAAAGCACGAAATGACGACTCGAGTAGTTTTACAACTCGGTCGCAATTTGTTTGCAAGAACTAATTGATCAGATTGAATGGCTCATTTATTTAGTGCTGTTCACAATCGAGGGCGGCGCCAGCCCCCATCGGGCGGCAGTGGCCTCCGTCAAGGAGCAAAATGAATACTGTCAACCCCCTCCCCTTCCTCGCTCATACGCTGCCGCCAGTCGGCTACAAAACGGCGATAATAGTTGAAGGAATAAGGTATCTTCCGGTCAGTGGAATTGAATACATCGAAATTGTTGGTCTTCGTGTGAGGGTTGGGGTCAAGTCCCAGTCGGGGCACCAGGCTTCGGACGTCCGTCGGGAAACTGTGGGCCCCCGTCTTGGAAATCCCGGCGCTGCCCCTGTTTCCGATTTGCAATTGATCCTTGATGAAGACAATTGTCTGGTGTATGTAATGTTCATTGATTACTTTGACAATGAAAAACAACATGAAATATAAATTCAGATATAGCATCAGAAATTGACACGATCACTTCTTAATTTACCGTCTGAAAAAGTACGAAAAACATCAAATGAAATGCGAACAGCAGTACGCAAAGCTCCTCCTTATATGATGTCAACTAGCCAAGTTGACGGACGAGGCCTAATATGAAATTAGCTCACTTGTTATTTCGGTAGAGCGCCACATCTAACGAATCACCTCGGCCAATATGTTATCTCCTGGGCATTTGTAGTCGAAGCTTTGGAATCGGAAATAGTTTTGAGTAGATTCCGAACAGTGGAAGGGAGACTTTTATACTCTGGAGTACAGTAAAAGTAACAGAAATGGTTCAGGAGTGGGTTCATACTTTTGTCATTCCACATGACCGGAACGATAAACCAACAGGGGGAAACGGAAAAGCAAGTCCACCGCATGGTATATACATAGAGAAAAGTAGCGAAAACAGAACTAGTTGGTATAAATGAATATGTGTTCAATGTGTTATGCGAGCTTTGCCAAAACTAATAATTGTTCATCCTCATGTCCAACACGAACCTATAGTATTGGTTTACTGTGGAAATACCTTTATAATTAGTCAGTTATTGGGTGATTAGTCCTGAATATGAAACTGCAAATTTAATGTCAAATAATTCTCACTAGTGTTCAGCAAATAATTACGTGACAAGATCCAGTGACGCGACAGCTTATATGCTCTCAAACCCAAGTGGCTCTAGCCGTCTCGTGTAGCATGCATATGACCTTGAGGGAGAAACATTAGCCCAAAAGGGTCACTGGTTGTGAATGTCATGCACTACTATTTGAATTATTATTGTCTACATCTCTGTCCTTATATAGATGCCTTCAAAAGAATAACTCAAAATCTACCCTATAAGGCTTGAGTATTTCCCACTGCGTCAATCGTTTTATCTGTGTACAGTGCATGGTGTTGCATTTTACGGAACGATATTGAATTTGTCAACAACACAGTTACTAATATACCCAGTGATATGTCATCGATACAATAATTGTGATTCACAGAAGGTAATTTAAATTTGGAATTTTTCGCTAATTCCGTAACCTGCCTTGCCCGCAGGCATAAAACAGTCATAGTCTAGTACTGCCGGTGAGTTGAGCTCAGAAAACGATTTTCGATCACGCTTCAATGTTTGATTCAAATCAAGTTGTATTTACGGTCGAAGAGCAAATAAGTCAGTCTCTGAGAACCCTTGTACGAGTAGGCATGGCGGCAGTTAAAAGTAGAGACACCCGCATAATGGGTGTAAAAATCACCTTCACCATCCCACCTTCAGCAACGGCACCAAGGCCGGTGTAAATCAGAGAGTCCCAGTCTAATCAATTCCCAGATAAGTCATTGGGTCCAAAATGGGTACCAGTGCCACCCACCCCTGCAAATTTATCCGCTCAATATTATTATTTTTCAGTTTAAAATGGACTAAATCTAGTCGAATATTCGATCCTTGATCGAATATTTGACTAGATTTTGAACAGAATATGATCAGTCTCGAGCCGAAAACAGTCATATATTCGATCCGATTTTCTGGTAGGTGCCCACCTGATTCGATTTCTGTTTATTTTCGACAGGGCGTTCATAAAGTGTTGTACCAATTTCACATATACAGGCAGCAAGCCCAACACTCAAACACATTTGTTCGGGACACACCTCAGAGTGATATCGATCTATTCTGTAGTAACTACCCAATATGTAAGCCCAAACATGACCATTCCTGAACTCGACAATTTCATACCGAGGTCAATGTACTCCATAACATCATGTGGGTCGGCCCATCGCATGATTGTACCAATACTGATATGACACGAACAACGTACAAACTAGCAGGGAGCCCAAACAATTGATCACATTGGGTCGAGGCACACCTAATGCAGACTGCAGAGTGGTATTGATCTGTTTTGTAGTAACTAGTTGATGTGTTAAACAAAACGCTCCTCAACACATTGTTGATGTCGATGTACTCTAACCAAAACAGCAAACACCTTATGAATATGTTTTTGTTACATTACCCAAGTTGACACTCTGAATATACAATTAATATGTATGCGTGTGATGCACGCAAAGTTCCCGTTGAATGAATACAAAGGATCAATAAATCAATACAAGCCTTTTTATTACTGGCTCAGCAGTACCATCACACACAGAACGATTAAGTAAAATAAGAGCTCCATAACTTTTATGTGAAATTGTTGCATAATTGTGGGTCAATTTTACATATAGTTATAGGTGAATTTTACATAATCATATAGGTAAATTTCATTTAGTTCACAACGTTTCGGTAAAATTTACCTATAATCATGTGAAATTCACCTATAACTATGTAACTTTTACCTATAATTATGTAACAAAGTTCTTATTTTACTTCCTTCTGTGTGTGATGCATTATTGGCCATTGAATCAGAGCGGCGATATGTGACTAAAGTAAGCATTACATCCTTGTTATGCTACTGTGGTCGTTTCAAGCCATAAAATGTTTGTATGTATGCACAATAGATCGTCAACGTATTCCATTTTAACGACTCTTCTGAGAACAATAGAGTTAGTACGTAGATTTTAAAACGACTGACGTGATTGGCTGTTCGTATTAGATGAAACTGACTGTATTCATTGTTGGGATCAGATTAGGGATTAGAGTAACGTCCAGCCAATACCGAAATCCTTGTGAAAATTCGTGTATTGACCTGAACAATGTGCTAAACATCAGTAGAAATGCACGAAAATCCAACGACGGACTAATGGACCAAATGTTATTTAATAGAACTTTAAAAGCGATTTGTTATACGGTATGCAAAATAATTAGTTATATTCCTCATTGTTTATTTTATTTGGCTCACTGTGAATAAGTCCCGTAGATGAACTGTGCTATGAATTTAGCCTGCTCTTAGAAACAGTGATTCGATTTACTAAATGGAAGTGATTGCATTCAACGAAATGACGTAGATTTTATGGTGAGCGTGGCCCTCTCGTGGGGACGGATGTTGAAACTGGATGCCCCATCCATCCAAAGCAAAAATGAGATAATACGTCAGAGAATAAGAGGACGTGAAACATTACGTCAACCCTTTCAGTGTCAACCATAATTCCTCAGTGACTCGAGACTAATGGGAGCGGGAAGGAAAATGAGTTTGACTGACGAGGTCAGAGGAGACAGTGGAACGCCGGCGGGAAGATAGAACCTAAGTAATAACCGAACTGCGAAATAATGGATATATAATTACCAGGGACGGGTCGGATGGTATATAATATTATCAGGTTATATAAATATGAACAGGCAGATATAATTAGTGACCAATATTTCACGTTTGTTTAGGTCATTTAACTATAGTACAAAGTTGAATCATGTACTTTTTAGTTTTCGCGAAGCCTGACGGTTCTCAGGCACTACCATTGTGTGGACGAATGTTTCGCGTTTTCATCTTTCAAATATTGTTTGTATCGCTAACACTTTGTTGCATTTTTATCCTTAGTTTACTGTAGATCGGTTTCGGAGAACCAATGAATAGAACAAATATCATATAAGAGTATCGAATATGAAAAATCATTCCATCAAATACCGGAGCCAAAACGCACACGCCCGTCGGGAAACTAGAAACAGAAAACACTGTTCCGCGTTTGTTGGACCCCTGTGTCCGTCGGGCAACTGAGACTGTTCCTCAATTCTAGCCATTCATCGATTCTACGTGTAATTTCAGTGTGAATGCCTTGATGACAAAATGATCCGATGAGGGCCTACTGAAATCCAGGCTTTTACAGAACATTTACAAGTAAATGAGGCGTATACGAAGCAGTACATTCCAGAAAAAATGAGGCGTTCTGACTATTTGAATAACACTAAACTGATGCGTGCAAATGTGTGTCATAACAGCTCATCGATTCCTACACAGGTGCGATATTACACCGATGTACTTTGATCCAGGTACTACGATTGAGCCGTGAGCAGGATTGATTTATCCTGATGTCAGACACCAGTTCACCATTTGGGATAATCCATTTTAGAAGGTCGTACGAACAAACCTTTCCCACACGTTCAGGTTTGGTTCGATTTGGAAACGTACAATAATGTTGGTTGTTTTGGGAACATCATTATATAGAAGAGACTAGTAGGATAGTGTGTCGTATGGCATAGATTGCATCCATTAATGCCAATTGCCTGCTTGCACAAAATATAGGCCTAAGAGGAATGTTGAGCATAACAACGACAGTAAAGACAATCCCACAGCGACTAGCGAAACAGGTGCAGCACTTGATGGCAAATGTGTAGTGTAAAATGTACACTCTAAAAACGCCCTGGTCAAAATGAACAGAAATCGAATCAAATGGGCACTACCAGAAATCTGATCAAATTTATGATCATTTTCGCCTCAAAACTAAACATTTTCTGTTAAAAATCTAGTCAAATAGTTAATCAAGGGTCAAATATTTGACTAGATTTTGTTCATTTCGACCGAGGCGTTTTTGGAGTGTAGCTGACAAAATCACTGCATAAAAATACTAAACGGCAGGATGAAATCAGGGAAAGATAGATAGGCTAGGACTATACGGTGGCCCCATACTATCCACTACGTGGGATAATACAATCCGTCAAGCTTTCTGACATTTTCTTGAACTGGGTTTAGTTTTTTAATAATCCTCATGTCTTGAGCTTCGTCTACCATTGGCGAGCTTCTTCCATCAATCTTGCCCGCCCCGGTCTATCATGTCATTAAGGGCCCCGGGTAAGATTAGCGCTCGCGCTAACTGGGTTTTAACCCTCC
>JAODTT010004355.1:0-10852 GCA_025400115.1 Pentamera pediparva
GATCTGAGCCGGCCAGCGGCCATATCCCTAACGAGTATTTCCACGTACGCGTTAAGGTAGTGAATGTGAGTGTGCGTTTATGTATGTATGTATGTATGGATGTGTGTGTGTATGTAACGCCTGGCTTGCAAACATGATAACTGGTTCAGGTATGCATGTTTCTCTTAATGAGTACATGAGCCCTATTGGCCAGGTCATCGGACATCTGAAGTCACTAGAGGTCAAAGTATGAAGACCTTGTGAACACGATAAGTCCAGAATGCCCGATCTGATCAAGTTGAAATTCAGTGTACAGCTTTCTCATGGGGAGTGCATGAACCCTATCGATTCTGGTGGAGATTGGGGGTCAATTTGGTAAACACGAATGCCAATGGCACCGTAGTTCACTTCTTCATTTACTTAGGCATATTCTGCATGAATTGCACATGATAGGCCCTCGGTCCCGCACTGGGCCTCAGGGTCCAAATGTCATGAGAACCTTGAAGGTACAGTTATCAGACCATCATCATGACCGAACATTAACACTGTGCCACATAATTTGTAGGAGGAGAATGATTTTGCCTATTCTTCCACATGATGGGCCCTATGGCCGGCAGTGGGCCTTGGGCCCGAAGTTTGCAAACACCCCCAATGAACCTTTACCCAAATGGATTACATGTAACTTCAAAAGAAAATCAATTGAAGCTGGTATGGGAATATGCATTTCAAGCTCATCATTGTGTGTAGTTCCATGAAATGGGCCAAGTGGGACCTTGGATCGAAAATTGTTGGACACCCCGAGGGTACGGCTATTACACTATCAATATGACCGAATAACAGCACTGTGCACCAATATTTGTAGGAGATGCGTTTTGCACCTGAGAATGCATCTTGGACTCATGCATGCATTCAGTTAACATATTTCAAAATGTCGCCCACAGGACTCAGAACCGCCCATGCCCCCTAAATATCCGAAATAGTAGCCAGCCCACACACCGTTTTTGGCCCCAGGTGTTATCTTGGCATTTTGGGGCCCAGGAAGTGTCATTTCCAGTAATCTGGAGGTATGGAAAAACGAAATATTTTGGTGCGCTCCGCGCCACCTGTAGTTGCGCTTCACTTCGATGGTTGGAAAAATCCGTCCAGTGTGAATTTTGGACATTGTCACCCTCCCCCTTCCCAACATACCACCCTAGCTACGGCCTTGGCACCCCCTCTTACACAACGGAGCAACGCCCCTTCGTAACATTACACCTGGTCATTTTATTACACTGGCTGTGATAATTGACGATTGTCCAAGCTGCCTAACTTTCTGGCGAAGCGAAGCAATTCCCAAACGCCTGTGACGCGTCTAGACGAGTGCTATTGAGCCTGGCAAGTGCCATTTCCGACAATCTAACGGGTATAAAAAGCTTCAATTTTCTTTGTACCCTTCGCGCCAACCAATGGTGGCGCTCCGCTTAGATGGTCAAGTTGATTTAGGTCGACGCCCCTGTGTATATATGTGACGTAGCAGCCAATTCATCCAGTCGACACGATGGTTTTTGTTGTACGTTTCCTCAGCTTCATCGACAACTATATTGGCATGTGGTTAACGAGGCCAATTCTAACACTATTGCCAACACGATAACTACCATATACTGTACAACCATGTGTTGTGTGTTATGCAGTTTCAGTGATAGATATATTGTGTTCCATTTGTACATACAGTTTGCAGTTGCAGTAGGCCTTGAGCACTGTTGTGGCGAAGAAGCGTAATAGTATTGTGTGAAAAATTGCGTCTGTACATCGTGTCCGGATGTCAAAAATTCATACAATTTCGTCTATGGTTGGCAGAGTGTTCCCGTATCGCAGTTTGATGTACATTGACTGTTTCGACTCTCAACGCCCACAGTTACAACACAATACATGATAAAAATATAATACAACGAAAGCCCATTAAGGCCATGGAAGAAAAACATCTTGATTTGATCCATCAGAATAAGAAATTTTGAATTCGAATTTGGAGCGCGCTCGCTGTTTTCCGTACTATTTACAACGTTATGGATTAGCATAATGAGGATTATAGGCACACTACAACGACTAAATAACGGAGTTGATACATTGGCGCCAGTACTTTCTGTTGACAAAGATTCCTGGACGGATGGATGTGAGCCATAGCTTTGTATTTGATGGAATCGTTATTTTCTTCCATTTTCCTCATTCCAAAATATGGTAATCTAAAGGTAAAACATGCCACAAGATATTGCGTCAAGAACATACAGAAGAGCTCATCAGACTGAGAGCTAACTAACTAATGAATGCAAATAAAAAGCAGACGTGCAATTACGCAGTGACTGTCAGTTAAAGGAACCCTCCGACAGTCTGATGTAGCGATAGCACTGTTATCAGTCCTCAAAATGCGATGTAAATACGACTAGGTGGTGTGCTTGTCAGTCAGCAATTAGGAGACAATTAGGATGCATAAAATGTCATGAAGTAGAATGATTAGCCGAGTTTGCATTCTGCCCAGGTCGAAAGTTCGTTCTGACGACCAACTACCCTAAACAGGTCCAAGGTGCATTATACTCTGTCTCTTAATTAATTGGAATAAACTTTACGAATAAGGAGCATTTATATTGTGTGTGTTTACTGTGATGAACTGTGTGTATCGATCGCGCTGGGCGAATTCATTCCACGCAGAATACTAAATTGACGCATGCTCATTCATACGTGCTCAATATTTACTGACCTGAATACTTTGTTGACCAACTCAAGTAGGCGGAGCCCAAATAATCAGTACCTGCAGATAATAATATACTCTATGAATGTGCACCCGATGCGAATTGAACTATAGCTCGAAGTACTTACGGTAACATACACCACTTGTTCAACAGTGTATGATAGTTATCGTATCGGGATTAGAGTTAGGGTTGGCTGTGTCAGAAAACCGTAACATTCGTCGATCATTATCGATGGAACTGTGGAAATGCACAACGATCACTCCAGTTAATGCACACTGTCTCTTGGTCTCTGTCTAATGGTATTGTATTGTACCGATTATAGTCTTTGTTAGGGTTGGGGAATAGGGTCAGTGCAGCCAATCATAGTAATTCTTCCGAGCAAGTGCGCATCGGTCCCGATGGGCCGGCTGAAATACCTCAGTTCGATCGTTCGTGTCCGTGCGGTATGTTAACCCAGGATGCAATCATTCATTGTAGGCCTACAGAATGAATTTTCTTCTATCGAATCGACTTACCGTATCCAGAATGTAATACAGATACAACAATTGTAGGAAAAGATAATAGTATACGTGATCCCAGGGCTGCAAGGTGGCTATCTGGTTATTGAACAAGAGTGGGTGTATTTAGGTTTAGATACAAGTTTACGCAGTATATCAAGCTGCCTAATCTAATGAGTTCAACTTTATCAAGAAAAATCTACATTATCGCACCGTAATATCATTGCGGTCTAAAGTCTTGTCTCCGAATGGGCATTTTAAACTGTAGACTTGTTGCAAGGAAAGGTTAAAACTTCTTCGAGTCGCGCACTTTTCCAGTTGCAATCAAGGACGATTCCTCTTTGAGATAAATAATAATTAGTTTGTCGTGGTATAATCGACTCTTATGTCCCTCTGTTAGACAGTTTCTGGTGTAGTTATTCAATCGTAATAATGTACGAAAATCCTTCACTACTCCCCGAATCAGATGTCCTAGATTCAGGCCGGCACTTAATACATAGTCATGCGCCACCCCCGCTCCGTGATTACCTTCGTAGTCTTAGCAGTCTTGGATTGCAGTTGACTTAATCGCAGTCGCCATCCACCTATCCACCTATCCACAGCAAACAATGTGCTCCGAGGCGATGAGTAGAAGTACACCATTGAGAGGTAGCATTTTGAATTCCTCGCTCCCATGGACGAACAAAACTGTTTACTTTGTAACCTTGGTTAATGTGACTATGACAATTTCATTCACATCGACCCTCCTCTTGAGAGACGAGAAAATATTCACCACTGGTGAATACTCAAGTAGTGGACAAGAGGGTCGCTGCCGGGCAGCAACATTGATAGGAATAATGAAGAGATATCGAAACACATCACTGGCTCGGAAGGTGCAGAATGCAACTATCAATACCACCTTCCAGGAGAAACGTAACAAACAAGCAGTTCGTGAAGCGTTCTTTGACGCCCGAGTGCCATAGTCTTTAGAAGCACTTCAAAATCGCGCCGGTCAACTGAATTGAACTGAATTGCAGATCACATGCGCACCAGACAGAGAAAATGTTTGTTCATTTTGAAAGGAATGATTTCATTTGAGCCGAATATAGGCATATTTTCGATTCAGTTAAAACACACATGGCTACGAAATTGCGGCGCCCATGAAACCACTTCTTGCTCTCGAACAGAACATACCGTTATTGCGTAATTTCGTTCAGCACACTGTTATTCGTTTGTGTGTACGGGGGCTTCTTGGCGTGTTCGCGAAACAGGAGAAACATGGTGGATTGGACACGCGGATAGTGCGTGCAGTTGAAATAGTACACTAAACCCATATATGTTGGTTTTCAATTACATTTCAACAATCTTCAGGAATTAAACCAATGCACAAAAGTACCGATGATGTACCCGATACAATTGCATTCAATAATGTAGCTAATGGAGTGAAGACATAATGCAGAATACAGATTACGAGACGACACAGTAAATTATGCTGTTAGAAAAAAGTTAGGTTGGCTATATTGTGAGATTGAGATTACACTTCAGTCGACCAGTAACAACTGATGTATACGAAGAAAAAACGCTCCAGTACCTGCTGTCGCATGTAGCTGCTGTCGGCTGGATATTGATATCTTTATTGAGTGTGAGTGACCGACCGCGGCTCATTTTGCATGACACTTGAATTGCCATTTTTATCATCACCTTAGATATTTACTCCTGAATGAATGACTATAAGAGGATCTTCTGCATTCCTTCCATAGAATATGTACACTCAATTGCAACAATGAGAGAAAGAGTGAACGAATTTTTCACTGGCCAGAACGCAGACCACAAGTGATAATACGGACACGATGATCTTTAGAACCGAACTATGGTAACTGACAAAATATATATGTCAGAATTACGCTCCATGAACAATACCCGTACCGCCTAAATGGCGACATTGCACATGTACAACACCTCCGGTTTTCCCAGTGATGATGGTTGAGCGTGTTCGGAGTTACCACATGCATTGCTACCGCATACTAACATCAGTTTCTCCATATCGGAATACGATAGTGTGTCGACTGGGTCATTGACTTACCCGAATCCAAGCTGCCAAATAATCTCAGTAAGATGACTTGCGGTGAACTATTATGAAAGTGCAGTCGATACCTATGCTGCCTGAGCGGAGATTAGACGCGCGGGAACGTTGGGTAATTGATGTCACCCAGGTTGCTTGCCCTGGAAAGGCCATGTCACCGGGCTTACAATTCCCAAGCAGGTAATTTATTCCTATACTATTATCGTCGTTTAATTCACAGAATTGGGAGCCACTGGTAGCTGATAATATAAATTTCCCACCGTCTTAAAACCTGACAAGGTGATGGTTGAAGGTTTTTCCGCTATAAATGATATCGTTGGGTGACCCCGTGTGACTGATAACCCTCGGGCTTCTCTGGAAGCCGCTGAATCAAATACAAGTTGGCTGAAGCTGACAGGAAGGTAAATGGTGTATGAGAAAATTGTGTTCCGATTATGCCACGGTTGTTCATTCTTCATTGAGCAAATCGTAAGATAATTGTTTGTTAACACAAGACACAATCACCAATACGATAAATATGGACACTGGTAGGGCAAGAAACCGTTAAGTACAAACGCGAGGTTGGGAACTATGCAGAGTGGTAGTGGAATGTTTTCCCACCATGTCGAAAATTATCGATGGGACTGGAGTATCGCACAACGATAAATATCAGCATGTGTTTCGTTTTTCTGAAACAGCCAACCTTTACTTTATTCCGATCACGATAACTAACAGGCATTGTTCAGCATTAGTTCAACGTTAGTTATCTCGTGTTCCATTGGTACCGGGTGTTCATGTTCCGTTGTTGATGCAAAATTGCAGAAAACGACACCGCCAGTGGGGTATTTATCTCAGTCCAATTTCTCCCCATCCTACTTATTGCTCAATATATCTGGTCAGGTGCTACCAAGTCTCGACTAAAACCTTTGCCTACTCTGCAGAACAGAGCTATGAGACACATTACCATGATAATACTGACCCACGCTCTGCTTCTCTAAACCTGCTTAAACTGGATGATGGGATCACTTCAAAGGTTGCTATGTTCACTTCCAAATGCCTCAATAGCTATATACCTACATGCTCTGGCTCATATTACACTAGAAACCAATCTGTCCATAACTACTTCACCAGACAAACTGATAACCTCCATACTATACCATGTCGCACCTCTCTAGATCAACTTACCCGAAAATATTGATTTATCTGGAATGATCTGTCATTGAATCGACCACAGTGTACACTTGTATCTAATTCTACAGTGTATCTTTGAATACCTGAATAACCATATTGCTGTCATAATATAGGCAAGTGGGGTGGATTTGGAGGGTGGTCTTGGTATTGGGTTTCGTTAACGTTAATCTGGCGTTCTAGTCTCACACTTTGTTCCTGTTATGATAGAAACAAATCATATTGGTCATTATATATATTACAGGGAGTTAGCTTCCTAATTGAAGTGCCCTCAAGGGTTTCTCGCTCACTTCTTTCTACATCATTGTAAACTGTTCTGCTCTGTATATACTATTCTTGTAAATCAATTGCAATATGTGGAAAAACGAATGAATGAAATGAAAATGAAGTTGGTATTTCAGTCATTACCGTCTGAAAGTGACGCTGAATTACATTAGATACTCGGATGTGCATCGGTGTCTTCATACTAACCAGATATTCACAATTCAGCTATTCGAACAACTTTGTTTACAACCAAATGGAAGGCGGCAACATTTCATTCCCAGGCTGATGTGACTATATCGTGCCAATGGACCATACACATTTCTGTTTTGTGTTGGCAGTGGTTAGTGTAGATGCTGGAATATGCAAGTAAATGTCGTTATCCCAAGGGAACGTAGTTCTCGTCATAAATATATGCTTAATAAATGTCAGTTGGAGGTAATTTATGAGTTACATACGGTAGGGATGATGCTGTAAGCCACATCCTTTTGGGAAAGTGAGAAACCTGAAGTATTGCACGCATTCATTGAATGCTTCATAATTCTGCTTGTCTTGTTACAGAAATATTGAAAAAATGGTTGTGTCCCCTCCCCCTGAGAAATCGCTAATTGCACCGAAACCTATGCTCGCTCATTCTTTCCCCTCACTTCGCGTGCCTGGAACATGCTCCCTTCGCATGTGTTCCTGCCTACTCACAATCTCCAGCTGTTTGAGAGAAGCACCAACAGGCGGGATCTTTACACATGGTACGGGAACAGAATATTGCATATGCATGTCTGTGTGATTTATCAAAACAATTGAATCATGCCAAATGGCGACATCAATTCATCTCCTATCGAAAACATACAGAGTATCACCCTACGTTTGCCAACGATAAATTCAATTCAATCCATACATGCCACATGAACAAGGTAAATTAGACACGAATTTAGAGGCACCAGTGTTATCATAATTTTGGGCATTTTACCGCCCAAGTTATCCTGTGGCTGCGACGCATCCATAACAATTACTCATGCGATGTATCTTGTACCCAAATGTAGGGAAAATCATTGTCTTGTGCCACCTCAGACACTCCCAACCAATTAGATAGGCCGCATGCAGGCATCGAACCCCTGCAAAGGTAAGGGCTTCAATAATTGTTTGTGATGAAACCTAACGAGACGTGAATTAGTGAAATTCGCTGTCTTCTTAGTGGTTCGCAGGGAGCTTCTGAGAGTCACGTAGCTAGAAGATGGATTGCATTTGGGTGGATGTATGCTGTGGAATCGGATTGGATACAGTGACATATTGGATAAACGTATCGATATCCATAGCTTACAAAAGGCTTTATTAGCAACGTGTGGACATTCAACATCGGGAGTCTCCTAAGTCCCGCTGCTTCTGGGCTTCGAACGTGACATTTTTGGCAATTGACCATTCAAACTGTCGAATCCATAGGGGTGCGAGCCATCCATCCATCCATCCAATTTCCTGTTCTATATTTGTGACACCGATTAATTAGTCTGATACATTTATACTTCGGGTGAACTACTTCTTCAGAAAAGGGATCAATAAACGAGAGGTTACAATCGGGGGGTAAAGCCAAATACGGTGTCCTAATGATGCGAAACGCCATCGTTACTGATGGACACTGGGTCGCAGCTATTTGTTAGATAGTTAAATGTTTACCAAGAGTCGTGATAATAAATTATTCTTGTGTACGCTCTCAATTGTGAGTCAGAAATAAGTCTGAAATAAGGTTTAAACGGGTCAATTTTTCAACAATTGCAGTCGATAAGTTGCTGTATTTCCAAGCTTTATGTGCTGAATGATCCCTAATATTTAAATGAGTCGACGATAACATCCGTACCTTTGAATTATTTGTAATTTCGAAAAGTGTGCAATTCCAGCTGAGCCTCATCTTAGAGTGGTTTGTGACAAGACGTTGCATCTGACTATTCAAGAGACTCTCCTTAGCTACAGAGCGTCGGCCTACTGTTAACATTGTAGAGTTGAACTAGGTTCGGGTGAACTCCGTATTTAGAGATGGGATCAATGAACAAGAGGTTACAATCGGAGGGTAAAGCGAATTACAGTGTCTCGATGACGCCAAACGCCATCATTACTGTTGGAGATGGGGTCACACCTATTTGCTAGATGGGTAAATGGTTGCAAAGAGTCGTGCAATGATTCTTGTGTACGCTCTCCGTCGTGGTTCAAAAGCCGAAAATCAAAGTTTTTTGTTTGTTGTTAGTTGATTTGTCGAACAATTGCAGTTGATAAGTTGCTGTATCCCCAAGCATTATAGGCTGAATGATTCCTAATACATAGATGAGTCGTTGAAAACATCCATACTTTAAAGTATTTGTAATTTCAAAAGGTGTGCAATTCTATGGCTGAGCCTCATCTCAGAGTGGTTTTTGACAAGACGTTGCATTTGATTATTTGGAAGACTCTTTTCAGTTAAAGAGCGTCGGCCTACTGTTGAAAATGTGAAGGTGACCTGACTTGAGGCGTCGGCACGGATGTTACTCCGTCCTGCCTTACCATCTGCTTCCTAATGATCTTCCACTGAAGTCGGTCTTGTGCCTCTCTTCCTGCATCGGTCAGTGCGGCCAACCCAACTGATCCGCATTTATCTTTGAGGCAGTCTCCCCAGCGTTTAGGTGGTCTTCCCCTGCTGTTCTTTCTCTGCACCCTTCCATCAGTTTTGGGTATCTTTGTGGTGGGCTGATTCTGTCAATGACAGTGTGCTCGAGGCCGAGTGATTATCTTATTGTGGTGTCAAGGTATCTGTCAAGACGGGTCACTCCCAGTATTTTCCTCAGGCACATCATTCAAAATACCAGTAGGCGGTTTCCATCGTCTTTTTCAACGTCCAGGTCTCAGCACCATACATCAGAATAGAGAGTATTATGAATCCATAAAATTCCACTTTAACAAATAGACACTGTATTACTTCATAGCGATATTACCACCTTCTAAAATCAGGAATTCAGAAACGGAAGGTCAACCAGCCGTTCATACTTTTCGCCCACTCTGGGAAGTGTCCAGTCTTGTGACAATTGTTGACGTCAAAAAAGCGATATACAGTTAACTATCTTATCATGCATGTTTTACCTACCAGGTATTTGAAGGTCGACATATATCTACTAGCTGTTCAGCAACAGTATGGTTAAATAACATAACTAATGTGTTCATATTTATCATAGATAGATTTTCCAACATCAAAGGTAACCTTGATATTTGCAATGTTGTGTTAGTCGGCTGTATGGCCTCGTTCCTATTCTCTTCAGAAAATTCGAGGTGATTTCTTCCAAATCATCGAACTGAATATTACGTTATAAAGCTTTAGGTTCCAAGTTCATTTCCACGTCCTTAAATTAAGAGTAATAAATATCGTTACAAAATTATATTAACAGACTTCAATTTGTCAGAATGATGTACAGGGAATGTTATCGCTTGAACGGTTCTAATTGTTTATGTTATAGAGCGTTGTCTGAGTATAATCATCCCTGAGGGGTAGACAGTTGTGTTCACATATCCTGAACAGCCCCTGCCCACCTGACAATGTTCTGAAATGTTAAGCAGTGTAACACATTTCACTACATTTTATCAGACAGTTGCCACGGTATGAGCTGGGAAAATCACCAGGGCTCAAAGAGGCACTATCGTCTGGTAGAAATCGACGGGAAAGCGACAGCGTCGTTTGCATGACGTCACGACAAAAAATCACTCCAGTGCAATTCGATATCGATACTCGAGAACGTATATCATCACTGTAAAATGTAAATGCAAATTCAGTTATAATATGTCGTGTAAACGATTCTTCGTCATGACGTCATGCAAACGACGCCGTCACTTCTTCACCGATTGTTGCGTAACGATAGTGCTTCTTTGAATAGTTCAGTCGTCATCACAGTTGATCAACTGATCTTTTTGTGTTTCCCATGATTTGCTTTTTTATTCCTTGTTTATCAAGGGATCCAGGTATGTGTTTGTGTGTGTGCCGCAAGCTATAGCAAACACGATAAAAACCCAAGGCGTCGCTAGATAATTAAGTTTATACTTAGTGTGTATCCGGATTTTAAAGATTAGTACACGATCCCTATTCCTAAAAATGCTCGATTCATAAGTTTGATCAGTTTATATTCACATTTTACATATGATCCACCGGCCTATCT